>CAUYSK010003947.1:0-99397 GCA_963575035.1 Avahi laniger | reverse complement strand
GACAAGTCCATCTCTGCCTTCACAGACCTTTCAGCTAACTATCAATCATTCCGATCTATAATATTCCCTGTTAAGTAAGGAATCTCAGAACCTCTCAATCAGAGGTTAGCAAACTATGGACCACAAACTAAATCTGGGTGGTCTGTTTCTATAAACCACATTTTATTCAAACAGCCATGCCCGTTCGTTTACCTGTCATTGCTTTTGTACTACAACTTCAGAGTTGAGCAGTTGCGACAGCAACAGTTATGGCCTGCAAAGCCTGCAATATTTACTCTATTAAACAAATATTTATTTTTTCTGGCATTGAACAGAAAAAGTTTGCCAACCTTTGCTCTTAATGAAACCTAATGCTTTAAGGATGGTATATTAAAAGACACATAGTGTCACTTATAAAACATCCCTGGTTACATCCCTAGTTACAGACCATATAACATGGGGGTTGGCTTCCTATAGAGGAATATTTTTAATGTTGTAAGTTTCAGGGTTTTTTTTCCCTTTTACTGTAAAAGCAGGTAACAAAAAGTATTCTGTGGATACTATTTATTAACACCTTACTTTTTTCAGATGATATCAACATTGCTTTGTATTACATCTAGTTTTCTGATTTATCAGAGTTCTTCCACATCATAGGGGGCCCATTTTTAAGAAAGGATCCTTTTCTCTGAATCATACCAAACAAATTTTGACAGAAATGATTTTAGTCTATCTTTTAAATTGAACAATAAAATTGATTGTAAAAGCACTTAGCTAACACTTAAGTGCTATATAAATGCAAAATCATGGCAGCAATAGTACCTTCACTTCCCTGCAGATACACGAGTGGAAGCTTATTCCCTAATCACTCGACCCAGAGAGCATTAAAATTTAAAATGAAAGAAAAAAAGTCTAGCCTTCACTGGTTATTACCAAATATTCCTAATAAGAAGTGACAGGCCCTGTGCTCACTGTGGTTTGTCCAAAGGATGTTAAGAGGCTAAGTCAGTACTGGCTGTGGCTGACCATCGATTTGCTCTTCCCAAAACCTTTTCCTTTCCCTAATGGGAATCAATGTAGCATGAATAAAATTAAATGGCCACTTAGTTGACATTTAGTCACCATATGCAGCAATAACTGGCTTGAGAAATATCCTTGCCAAGCCTTAGTTCTGAAAGTTTTCTCACCTCACTAACCTATAGGCAAAATATATCTCATGTGCTCAAGAACGGAGACAGAGCTCAACAGTGAACAGAAAACCAGGACTGAGATGATAACAAGGCAGGAGAAGGCAGCAAAGGGGAGGGATGGCTGACTTGGTAACAAGAGAGATCTCTTTTAGGTACGAGCTTAAACATTCTATTCTTGAAAATGCCTTCCTTGATACCCTTAGGTCATGTCAGTTCCTTGTGATAACAGGTGCTTTTAACATTCCATACTCTTCTTTACTCTTCTTTCTTATCAGCACAATTAAACTCTTTATTTAATCAGGTGTTCCATGTCTATGACCCTCAGAGGTAAGTGAACTCCACTGAGCCCCTGATCTGTCTGTTTAGAGCAGAAATCCCTGGGGCTAACACACAATGAGTTCTGAAAAAGTGAGTGACCCAAAAAAATAAATGGATGAATAAGCAAGCTGGATCCTAGTCACTCTGCTGCACATCATCAGAAAGCTCTGGTTATTCTGTGATAATGATCCTCAAAAATAATGGCCAATATCTTCCTGTTCTTATAAGCTATAAGAAATGTTCTAAGAATATGCACTAATTTCATACCAAACACTATACCTTTTCCACCAACCATTTCCTCTCTGCTCTTTCAATCTCTTCCCCTGTACTAATGTCTACCTTTTCCTATATGATCATGCTCAGGTTGCTCCCAGTTTTAACAAAGAAAACAAAAACAAAAACCTCTCCAACACCCCCACCTGACCTAGCTGTTCTTACCAAGGTCACAAATGACATCATAATTGCCAAACCTCAAGGCCGCTTGCAAAACCCTGGGGATTCTACCTCTCTGCATCATCTCATTCTGACCACCACTCCGCCCTTCCTGAAACACTTTGTTGACTTCTTTAGCAGCACTACTCCCCTGACTATCCTCCTATATCTAAAAATGTGTCTACTTTTTCCTCAAACCATTAATATGTCTTGTCTTTATAACTTTATGCCTGCAGCAGCCTTCTGATCTCTCAACTCCCTGCAATCTATTCTCCACAATGCAGTCATATGTATGTTTATCTCAATAATGCTCCAAAGTAACGTGACCTAATTTAACTGGCTCTGTTAAATTACGACTCTGACCTTCTGCTTCAAGCCTCTTGGTACAGCAGAGTTTGATGTACACATGACGTACACATGCCCTATGGAAGAGTTAAAATATTCTCTCTCTGATCTTCACTACAATATCCACTGGACTTCTAACATCCTTATATATGCCAAAACTTGGTATAAGGCAACATTTTCTAAGTTTTAACAAGTCTTACATAATACTGTTTTTAGAAAGTTGATTGCAAATACTGGTATTCAGATTGTCATTCGTGAAAAAATAAAAAACACACTCAGAGTCAATTTGTGCTTCTGACCTTCATTTCCTAATTTTACATCTGAATTATGTCATTTGGGGTCCACTACCCTGCTCAGATTATACATGCTTTTTATTGCATTGATCTAAAACTCTTCTGAAGCAGTAAGTCTTCCCAAATAAAAATAAGTAGAGTAGTGGACAGCACCTCACAAATCGCTGTCAAGGAACTGAATGTCACTGTAGTCACATAATACACTACAAATCTCTCCATTTTAAATAGAAAATAAAGCAATACAGACAAGCCCCCTAAAAGTGACCAATGTGTGTGTAATGAATTTGACACAAATATTGCTATTGAACAATATTCTGTTCATGAAGAGTCCACGTATTTTTCTATACATGCATTTTATGAATATTAAACTGCACGTTGCTTTATTATCTGTGGTTCCTGATGGAATTCAAGTCCAAAATGTGTCTCTACAATTTCAGACTATGAAGCTATTCAAAGCGTTTCAGTCCAAGACAATTCTCCAGACTTATTTCCTGCCCCTTTGGACAGTTCAGATACATTAAAACGTTGTGTTCTCCATGTATGCCTGGCTTCTTGCCTTTTACTAATCCTTTCATTTGTACTGTATTCCCCACTGCTGCCCCTATTTCCCAAATATCTGTTTCTTATCTTTGCTTAAACAGCCACCTCCTCCAAGAAGCTTCTCTGTGGAACCACCATGTCCCACACCACTTTATCTGATCCTTCTTGTACAATTTCACCCTTTACCCTACATATCCCTCGTTAACACAAGCCTGTGAGTCCTTGACAGAGGATACCATGTCTGTCCCACCTTTGACACCGACAGCTCTTTACACAGTTCCTCCAATAGAACGGGTGTTTCGGAAAAGATCTCAGAAAATGGACTGGACAATCCCACCCATGGCCTCAAAACGCAGGCCTCTCCTTCTCCAAGAAACCTCAGAAACTATTTTGGTGCTCAAGCCGGGTTTAAACACGCTCAGAGCCTGAACATACCGGACAAATCCACACACTGGCAGGCCGATGCTTCAGTAGCTCCACTGCAGATGCAATCAAATTAAGTAGGTCAATGTAAACGCCCAGCCGCGTCGGAGCTGCACACACCCCTGAGAATATCGCGAGCTCAGGTCTCGGCCCAAGGCACCCGAAAGGCACGCGGGGCCCACGGGGGCAGGAAGCCAGGCCTGCGCGGAAGGGGAGGCGCTCCGAAAGGTTGGCAGGGCCTGCCCAGCTACCTTCAGGGCTCCCGCAGAGCGGAGGGCGCCCTCTGGCAGGCAGGGAGGTGCTGGGGCAGGCGCTCTTCGTCATCCCCACTAGTGGCGGGATTCTGAGTGCTGCCACGCAGGTGAGTACCAGAGCCAGAGAGTGGAAGCCCCAGCCAGCGCCCAGGGCTGGCTACCGCTGGGGGCCGTGAGGCGGGAGAAGACCCCAGAGGCCACAAGCCCCAGAAGGCCCTGCGGCCGACTCGCCTGGCGCCCTGGGTTGGCTGCTGGCTCCCAGAAGCCTGCGCCAGACCGAGGCCAGAGAAAGGGCCTCCAGCGATTCGAAGGAGCCCAATCAGCTGGCGGGACTGGGTTCTGGAGACCTAGCGTTCTTGAATTTGGGCTCTGCGAAGGTCGCTTTCCTCAGGAATGCGCCCCGATAGGGTCTGGCAGCCTGAAGGTAAGATTGAGGCATTGAAAAAGAAGGACAAATAAAAAATTCCTTGGAGAGACTTTACATGGAAATAGAGGCATTGATTCTAATGGGGGAGCAAGACGGGAGAGGGAGGACTTCAAGAACTGATGAAAAGATGAATTATAGGACATTTTTTCTTTCTCCAAGCGTGAAATTAAATTTTTACTTCTTGCAAGAAGTCATTATTATAAAGTGATTTTTCTCAGTTTTCTACCTCTCACGTTGTATTTTAGTTTATATTCTTAATCATAATTTTTTTAATCTTACGTTATTCTACAATGCCTTCATATATTCGAATCTGAACTGGATTCTAAGAATCCTGAAGGTAGATTCTCTGTAGTCTATAGTATTACACACAGTGCTTCGTTGCTATTGGGTAGAAGTGTCAACATGTATTTATGGAATAAAATATCAAGCATTTCTAGAGGTCTGTTTGGCTTACTTTACTAAATATATGTTATTTTATTAAGACATCTATTTACATCCAGTTATTGTAACTTTCTTTAAAATGTTAAGCATCATTGCTCCAACCATCCTCCCATTAATGAGAATCAATGATTTTAAATCTATTATAAATTGGCTAATATTAATATATCATTCATCATTCATCCTGCAGAGGTAAATTTCAGATAAACTAAGACCGAATTATCTTGAGCTCCAAATTAATGAGCACTAAATTAACAATTTACTGTATTTGCAGTTCTTATTGAGAAATGTAAAATTCAGTTATCATAGTTCATGTCTCACAAAGAAAATCAAGAGTCAAATAGGAGAAATGTAGCAGAGTTGTCCTGTGTTGTTGCATGCGTGCAATTCCATTTCAATTCTACTCATTCATTCATTAAGCAAATTGAATTGAACCCATATTATGTGCCAGACACAGAGTATAGGCATGATTTTTGCCATATGCAAGTGCACAGTCTGGTAATTAAAACAAATGGGTAAATAACCTATCAAAATACAGTGCAATCATTGAAATCCTATGGAAGCTGCAGACTCAGTTTTAACAAAACCTTATCCTTTCTCATCAAGCCTTAGGTAGGTATTTATTAGCCTAAGTAGCATTTATAATTTTCTTTGAACCTCTGAAGGTGAGGTGGTTATGGACTTTACGAAAGTATATAACAGAGAATAATTTTCATAATGTAGAAGTTTTCATACTAGTTTTTGTCTCCCTCATTTCCACTGGGAATACATAATAGGTAATCAATACGTGTTTGTTGAATAAAGAAATGAATGGCTTCTAGGAACTTAAGTATTTGATTCTGTGCCTGTTAAAAACTACTTTTCTAAAAATGTCATGGACCAGTTATGTGGGCCATGGTCCAAACCATTTTTCTGAAAAAGGTTTATAAAGAACAGAAGAAGATGCAAATGTGCAAAGGTGCACCTAAGGTCTTTTAGCTATTCCTGTTATTCACTGCATTGAAATGCAGAGGATTTGAATGGTGCTTAAGCAGATAGGCAGCACAGAATATCTTACAAAATCATACTTCCTCATGTCATAGTTTCATCAGAGCAAATTCATTAAATGTCGCTCTATGTATTAGAAAAGAAAATTATTAATGCTACCTATGTATGAATTTTCAGAGCCCAAATAAAAACAGAAAGGAAACTGGTTTATCTCTATGTAAAATACAAAACCTTAGGTGAAGAGAAGACTAAGTTGTTATTAGGCAGTTTAATATAAACCAAAATAAGTAAAATGGATAAAATAAGTACAAAAAGGTGATCAAGGAACATTATTAATTCTTAAGAATTCTTACGAGCATGGTGACTCACACGTGCAATCCCAGTACTTTGGGAGGCTGAAGTGGGAGAATCACTTGAGCCCAGGAGTTGGAGGGTATAGTGAGCTATGTTCATACCATAGCACTCCAACCTGCTGAGTGACAGAGGTAGACTCTCTCTAAACAAATAAACAAACAAAAAAACCCTAAGAATTCTAAGACTGCTAGTTTAATCATAACAGAATACCTTACAAAATGTTGTTAAATAGAAATGTGAATTATTTAAAAAATGTCTAATACTTAAAACATTATTTTTTAAAAAATTAAACCAATTTATATTATTTTATAATACAAAATTACTAAAATGGTAGTAAACTGTTCTATCACAAAACAGAGAAATGTCATCAATAATTTCTAGGCCAATACCCTTTACAGTAACAGAAAAAAATTATTAACTCTGTGTTTGATTTATCAGTTCAAGAAACATTTGTTATGTTAGGTACTAGATATAAATAAGAAAGCCCCTGTTCTCAATGATCTTGCAAACTAGTAAGGGAGCCAAATTTTACCACCAAGCATGATGATTAATAATAATTAGCAAATACTGAATACACTCACTATGCCAGGTAATCATGGACTACCTGATTTAATTAATCTTCATAAAATCCTTATGGGACAAGTACTGTTTTTAATCTTTATTTTGCAATGAGGAAACTGACTCAGATTTATAGGACATTCAGCTTGTTAGTAGTGGAGTTAGAACTTGCACCCCACTTCATCTTACTCCAAAGTACATAAAGTTAGCCCCTTCCCTCCAGCATATCTAGGAAGCCAACTCAGTTTTTCTTTAGCCAATGCCCTTTAATTCCAGTCTTAAAAGCTTCCTATTCAGAGTGTTCTATCTACTAGTTCCTTAGTATTCATGGTGTCTGAGGCACCTAGCTCTATAACTTTTCATGTATTTGGATTAACTGCTTCTCAGTCCTTGGTCAGTCTTCTACTTGATAACTTTCACACCTACTTTTGTTTCATATTCATATTGGTCATCAATAACAGTTCTATTGCCATACTTTCTTCAGATTGCTATAGTAGCCTAACATAATCTTCAACAAATTATGAACCCATGGTTGTAGAATTAACATTTTGCCACAGAATCCTACGTGTCATTATCTTCAACAATTCAATTTCTGTTAATGCAAATTATAATAGTAATTTTTAATATCATTTACATAATTTTTAGCATACTCCAGATGCCATCTTGCAACTTTTTCCCAACCTTTGTCAATGTGGCTGGCATCTTTGCTTAAAAAGAGCAAAAGCCATAAACATTTACAAGTGTTTAAGACTATTAAACTACAATAAATGTATGAAAAATAAGAAATATATGTTTTTAAAGTGCTTAACTTTGAAGCTTAAAGTTTATAATTGTAGAAAAGTGGAAAGATTAAGAATATAGCTGAGGAAAGAGTTTAGAGCCATGAATTACGTCTCTTTTACGTATACCTAAAATCACACACTGTCAAAAAAATTATTTCCCAAATTAAAGCACATTACTTTACCTACTTATATTTGTGAAGAATTTTCAAAAGTATTTTATTTGAAATTTATATTTTGAATGTACAGAAAATGGTAGGCTTTTAGAAGAAAATTTAAAAAATCATAACATAAATAATTCTTTGCCATGTGAATGTTGGTCCCTAATTTGTGTATTTTTAAGCTCGGCATTTGTATTTATTTTTTTCCCAGAACAGCACATTAGTGAGTTTGTTATCTTTTTGTATGACAAGTTTCACAGTTTTACAAAGTGAATTGATGAAAAGGCATACAAAACAAATTAGACTAAACCATTAACTTGTAAATACTATAGAAAGCATTTTAGGTCTATTAGGAAGGAAGAAATGTGCTCTGTTAAGATATCAAGTAAAAAAGCAGGTTGGGCTAATGCTGAAAATCACTGAGGCATGTTAACAATTTGGAAAGGGGCTTTAGAGACACATATAGTAAAACCTTCTGTGGAGATGAAAGAGCTTGCTCAGCTACTGTAGAATCCATTGTAACTTTTTGAAAGAACAGATAACAAAGAAAGGTAAGGCAAAGAGGTGCTATGCAGAAGATGTAATTTTAAAGCATTCCATTTAAATGAAAGAAATATGGGGATTAGAAATATCAAGAAATATTCAGAACTCAATTCTGGTAAGATCAATATTAAGAAAAATGCAAACAAATTGATTTAATGATGGGGAAATTTTTGAAATGACAATTGTTTGGTCCTATTTAATAATGGAAATATTTTTTATAAAACATTCCAGATAAAATATTATGTTAAATAAAGGAATATTAATAGTATGTTGGGGAAAAAACTCAGCAATCATTTTCAAGGGAGGAAAAAAAGCAAAGTAGAGGCAAATGTAGTAGTGGAAGAATGTGGTTCTGACTATGTAGACACTATAGTCCATGGCTCAATAGGACATGTATAATGTCTAAAATAGAAAGATTGGTATTAAAAATATTGAGGGATAGAGAAAAGCCTAACTCTCATCATATTCTTTTATCTAGCAATACATATATTTTATCCTTGGTTGAAATGAGTTCCTTGTTTTTTTTTTACTTTGATAGCAGGCATAGAGTATAGTAATTATTAATAAGAGCACTATCTCTGAACTAAAATGGCCTGGATTAGGCTTCTAGTTTTGCTTCTTACTAGCAATTAACCCAGCATAAATTGCTTGACTTTTATAATTTCAATTTCCTAATCTATAAAATGGAGCTGATAATAATTGCACTTATATTAAGTGATATAATTTGTACATAGCAGCTCAAACAGTGTCCAGAACATGCTCAGTTTTAAATGAATGCTAGCTATTACTATTGCCTGAGTTCCTCCCCTGCATAGTGATTTTTTTAGCAACTCCAAATATAATAGTAAATAGATTACTGTAGTACATTATTGCTGTTTTCTCTTCACATCAGCAAGTGAGCACAGACAACTATTTTTCATAATAAAACTCTCAATTCTTTTTATTCTCAGTAACAAGAGTTTGTGAGTGAATTTGGATTTACCAAAGCAACACAACTTTTGCAGTAAACCTTTCCCAACCCTTTCCCCATGCATTGCAACTAAAAAATCACATAGAAAACTATTGCCTTTGAGCACAGTCTTTTCCAAGTAAAATTTATTGTAGAAAATTGCAATATAGATAGAAAAATTATCACAAGCATCCAAAATAACCTTCTTACTTCATTGTGTTATCAAAATATAAATTTTAAAGAACTGTTTTAAGATTATCTAAAATCCAATATTTATTCAGAGAGAAGTTTGAGTAACTAGCAGTGTTACTTCTCTATTTGTATACTATACAGCAAGAGGGAAGAGAGAAAAGAATTCACACAGTTGGGATGTGTTGAAAACAAGTTTTATTCATTATTTTTCTGTTTCATCTTCTGTTTGTTAGGTATTTGCATATAAACCTCAACCCTCGGCACTGTTTAAGCTACAAACCTGATTTGTGAAGACAATGACAAGTGACAACAATATTCTTTATTGATGCCTCACTCTTTGTTGAAGACTATATAAACCTCATATGGCGTAAAGCTCACGATAACTCTATGAAGTGAGAGAAGTAAGTATTCTCATTTTATGTTCTTTTCATTAACAATTTATAGAAGTTAGTCATTCCCAAAGTCACCCAGGCATTTTAAGTAGCAAAGTCAAGTCTCTAACCCATTTCTGACACCCCTTTACTCTGAATAGTAACTTTATGGCATCAGGTTTATTTCCTCCAGCTACAACAAAATCCCATCCTCTCCTCTCCCCATCCTCTACATCCCGCCCCACCTGCCATACTTCCCATCGCCACCTTCCTCACCCTCACACACACTGAGATTAGATGACTTTGTTCTGGCTCAGAACACCTAATTCTAATAATCCATCTTCAGGGTTAAGTGAAACACAATCTCATGACAAACTGTGGAAACTAATTATACCCTAAAACCATATTCCTGTGTATTCTACTGGTTAGCCAGCATTCATTTATATACCTTCTTTGAGATGATCTCATGCAAAGGGTTATTCATTTAATTCTAGTGGTATTTCCTTATTACAGTGGAAGGAATTTGCATCGTAAATGGCAATAGGCATTTTCTTCTGCATGTACACTATGTAAAGTAATAAATATATCTTGCTCCTATTGCTAACTCTGTGCCAGAAACAAGCTGTTGCTACTCGCACTGTTGAAGGGGCCATGATATCCTGGAAAATATATTGGATTTAGAGTCAGAGCACCTGGGATTTAATCTGTTCTGGCATTTAATGCACTGTAACCTTGAGAAAATCACTTTACCTCTCTGTAAAATAAAGGATTTGGGCAAGGTATCTCAGAAATTCCTCTCTGCCCTGAAATTCTAATTGTGCCCAAGACCATGTTACTAATTTTCAAGTTGTTTCAAATTTCTGAAGTTTTCTTTTTATCCTTCTTCAAAACCTCTACATTTTCTGCTATTTTTCCAGGACAAAAAAGTATTTCCACACTCCCAGTGTAAAAAAATGACACATACAGCCACATTAAGAAAAAAAAAATCAGTAAATGTATAATGCTGGTTGTGTGTAGAATTTAAGTACATTTCAATTTGTTACTAATCTTTGAGTGTTTTGGCTTATCAAGCTGCCTTAATTGTTCTTATAATTATGACATGAAAATGTTGTGCTGTAGGGCCTTGGGGACTCCAAAATTCTGTATTCATTTCTTAGTGGCTCATATTGGAATGCTGATTGTAAACACCTGTGAAGTGCCATACAAAACACTGAACCATCAGTATAGGAATTGCAACTAAAGAACTCAGAGTCTTTGGTGAACACAGAGGAGATAGCAAGAATTATAGTGTAGCCTGTGTTTTGGTGGCACCACCACTGGGTGCCAATGGAAAACGTGGCAATGGATACCTGACTCAGTTGGAGGCAGGAAGTTAGGAGTGGCTTTTTGGAAGAGGTAATGTGAAGCTGAATTCTGACAAGATGAGTAAAGTTAGGCCAAGAGAGAATGAACAGTGTTTTGTGGTGGAAATGCCCAGCCCCAGATGCCAAGCCTAATGGGCCCTCTTATACCAGGATGAGTATCATGGGGTATCTAATTTTAAATTGTCTCTTTGAAACAAAAAAAAATTTTAATTCATATCCTCATATTTGTTATCAAAATACGATGAGCTGTGCTGATAGACTAGTGATACCTAAATTTTCATTTTCTTACCTTCTACTCAACTCCCTGCTGCAATAGTTATCTCCAATTATGTATTGTGAAAGGATCTTTAGGCCCTTGTATGCTCATCAGAAATTATAGTCTTCTTATTTATTCTAGTTTTTACCTGTTTTTTCAAATTATTCTCTTTTGGCTGAAAATCGGTAGTTTTTGTTCATGTATAATAATTCATTTTAAGAGTTAAAACTGAATGTCTGATACTGTATCTTTAGATAACTTAAAGCTCTTTGTCCTCAATGATTTCACTATTTTATTATCTTTTAGAAATGCTACTTTATTGAGGACAGCTTTTTATGCTATCTAATGCTACCTCCAGATAAATGAATTTCAAAATCCCAGCTGGAGGTGAATGTTTTCCTTACATGTCATGGTAAACTCATCAGAAGCTTATTATCTTCATCCTTTGTTGCTCTTGCTTTTAAATCCATCCTCAAGAAAATCCTTTCCTTTTGTTTGTTTCTTGGTTTGATAGGGCATATTAATGGACCAGAGGCAACAACAATGTGAAAACATATTTAGAAGAGCTAAAACTTCATTTATAAATTGTTCCTGTCCTAACATTTCATAGAGTTGCTATGTCTTCATGCATTACTAAAAGAAGCCTCTGACATCCACATGATCTTTTCTAGTTTTGAGCGACATAGCATACCAACCTTGGCTATGATCCCTGTGACACAGCTTTTCTTTGAGCATCTCTATAGATGAAAGGAATAAAAAAACAGGAAAATGGTATTTGAAATATTTATGCATGTCTTAGAATTAAGAAGGATTAAACGTATTTTGGAGACTACTTTTCAAATCTAATCTGTGGAAATATTAATATTTGAATGTGCTGATCCAAATAAGTGTGCTTTCTTTTAAAACATCTAATTTCCATTTGAAATATTTTGATGAAGCAAAATCTAATGATTTCTTATATAAATTTAAGAACATCCGTCAGGATTTTTGTGAAAAATAATACTAAATAGAAGTAGAGGTTAAGGAAGCTGGCAGAGAAAAGCTGTGATATTAAGGAATAGTTTATTCTCTTTGGATTGTATTAATTCTTGTCTAAATGTCTTTGAAACATAAATGATAGGATAGAAATGCTTTGTGGAAATACTAAGGGAAGTATAGAAAGCCCTTCTTGAAGTCCAATCCTGCTTCGAGCTTGAGGCACACATATCTTCTATCCAATTAACTAATCATTCCTCTAAGTGAGTTATTTAAGAGTTACAAAGGTCCTACAGCCTATATATACTTTAGTATTGTTGATTAAAACTGCAAATTCTAGGGCCGGGCCGCAGTGGCTCACGCCTGTAATCCTAGCACTCTGGGAGGCCGAGGCGGGTGGATTATTTGAGCTCAGGAGTTTGAAACCGGCCTGAGCAAGAGCGAGACCCCATCTCTACTAAAAATAGAAAGAAATTAATCGGACAACTAAAAATATGTAGAAAAAATTAGCTGGGCATGGTGGCGCATGCCTGTAGTACCAGCTGGGGAGGCTGAAGCAGAAGGATTGTTTGAGCCCAGGAGTTTGAGGTTGCTGTGAGCTAGGATGATGCCATGGCACTTGCCCCAGGCAACACAGTGAGACTCTGTCTCAAAAAAAAAAAAAAAAAAACCTGCAAATTTTAGAATGAGATTTCTTCAACTCTAATACTAGCTTTGCCATTATTGACTGTGTCAGCTTGGAAAAGTTACTTAACCTCCCCAAATTTCAGTTTTCATATCTATAAAATGAAAATTATAATAGGGTTATTGTGAAAATTAAATGAGAGTAATTCCCTTAAATTGCATAACAAAGAGTATGTTACATGGAAAATGTTCAATATGTTGAAATTATTAAAAGATCAATAAAACATATTAATTTCCTTACTATATACAAGACTTCCTACAGAATGACTATGATACATGTTTATTAGAGGCATCAGTGGTGTATGATTATGTGTCAGGGTGATGTATGTGTATTAGAGGAAAAGGTGGAGAGCATCATCCCTATTTTTAGGCCATCTATGATTGTATATTTCATTTCTTTTCTGAGAAATACATTCAGTATGGGTTTTGTTTATTATGTCACAAGCCCAAACTTAATTTAGAAATTTGTATTTGAAATATCATTTCTAAATTTAAAACAGAAGAGAAAATTAGGTACGCATGTTCTGTATTTCAAATATTATCACCAGAAGTGTATTATAACTATGAACAGAAAAATTGCTATATTAAAAATGCATAACTCAACACATTAAGGTTCTGTGTCACCTAAGTAGCTACTAATAATTAATTTACTTAATCTAAAATATAAAGATTGTTAAATATGAAATATGATTAAATAGTCACTTGTTTCTTATATCAAATTTGATAAGCTATAATTTTCTCATTTGTTTTGAGCTTTAATTTAGGATAAAATATACTCAAATAAAAATGTTTCCAGTAAAATATAAAGAGAGGAGACAAAATGAATGTATTTTTTAAGGATGGTGCCTTGCACATTGTGTGTAGTTATAAATATATGCTAAATGGAACTAAAATATACAAAACAAGGTTCAGAATAACTAGAGTAGATTGAAGAACAAAGCAAAGAATAAAAATAATGTCCTATTTAAGGTTGAGAGGCCATTTATAGAAATTTTAAAACTGGACCTGTATTAACCACTATCCTGTCAATAGCCTTGCATTTCTAATTAAATTTCTAATTTCTCAAAGCTAGCTGTATTCAGCATGCATCTTTTAAATTTTAACAATTAGGTGTGCTACCTTCAATCCTGTAGTATAACCTCTCCTGGTTTCCATATTGCCTCAGCTGTAAAACGATGATGGCAATAATGTTCTATGCTATTAGAAACTCCCTGAATGAGGAATACCTGACAGGACTTATCAAACTAGCATATTCCAGGGCCCGTTTTTAGCCTTCTAAGTAAAAATCTCAGAGGATGGGCCCGGGAAGCTACAATGAAAGAAGCCCTCATGTAGTTCTTATGCAGCTAACCTTTGAGAACCACTGGTCTCCAGAGTTTTTATTAGTGATTGAATGAAAGGAGCCCCTGGTTAGCATCAATAAATATGAGTTAAGTTGAGGCATTCTTCACTCTGTGAACAAAATTTAGTGACCTAATGATTTTCTGAAAATTAAAAAAATAAAATAATAAATCCTATTTTCATATAAGTAAAAATAAATGCTATAATATAGTCAATTACTGCCTCCAGAATCAAATAAAAAGCAATGAAACTATTTTCTTATGTAATTAATATATTACAGGCTCAGAAATTTATAGTTATTCCTTAGAATTTAGGCCTCTCATTACCATAAATCCATAACTTTGCTCCTATGTTTATATTTTTGATTTTCAAATCCATAGAGCACAAACTCTGTGGCCAGGTATTGTTATAAGCACTTTACACATTTTAATAAATTTAATAATCATGCAGATATGCTTTTTCAATATTATATGAGTTTCCATTCCCAGCACATGCTCATACTGACTTATCAAAGAGGAATTAATAGGTAATGTGCTTTCTTTACATGGTATTCCTTCTTCAAAACTGGAATGTGAACAAGAGTATGATTCTGTTTAAATAAATTCTATTTGGCTATTTGGCTGCCTTTTTACAGTAAAAGTGAAAAGGCTCACACAGAATTTATCCATTATATATAAAAAAGGAAGCCAAGGATACAAGGGAAAAGTAATTCAGAAAATATTCATCTCAGAATGCATTTTCTAGCAGAAATCAAAAAAATCGCTAAGACAATTTAATGTTCCTGAATTTTCAATAATAAATGATTTGAATGACTCCATACAAATTTTTTTGAATTTTTTTTCAAAATAGAATATATTATTACCACTGGCTCAGCTCCAGAAAAGATAAAAGAGAATCACCTTTGCTCAATGTAGCAAAGGCCTTGAACATAGTTACTACCAAAATGTTAGTATGTTACAGGGAGTCTGACTATTTTTGAACAAAGCATGAAAAGAATAACTTTAAAGGGAAAACAAAGAAAAATTCTAATTTTGAATTAGGTCAAATGATTTTTCTGCTATTTAGTGTTTTCTGTCCCCTTATAATAGAAATATATTTGATTTTTTAAAATTTCAGTGCATGCATCTATAATCTTTTTACCAAAGACATGCTTGGATGCAAGCAGCTCATGATGTGCAAATAGACATGACACTAAATTGGAGTCTGAAAACCAGCCCCCTCCATATCCTTTTTTCAGATTCTACTGCCTCATGAGTCTATTAGCTCTTTTGCTCCTCACTTTATAATCCTCTTTATTCACTGATGCAACAAATAGTTATTAGCTTAATATATGACACTATGTTAGACATTAGTAAAAGAAAAAGACATGCTCAACCTTTCAAAGAGTTAAACTCTTAATACCTCAAATCTTCCAGACTATCTAAAGAAAAATATCAATCAAATTCAAAGCAGATGACATCAAATTGTAGTCCCTGTTGCTTTTATTCCTAGCACCAATTTGATGCATAATTGTACCCTATATTTTCATATCCCATATTCATGCATTGAAATTAATTGATTCATCCAAATATTGCCCTTATTTTTTGGGTGGTGGATAAATGTCAGTGTTCCTTACCTGTGGTCTCTAAACTACTAGCAAAATGATAAAGTACAACACAATGCATATTTATTTGGAGTTTTTACATGTAATTAATATAATGAAGTTTTTTAGCTATTTATACACATAATTATAAACACTTATTATCTATGTCACCAGTCTGTTGCTTAAGCTAATTTTCATCAGTAAAAATACTGCTATTTTAAAATTAATGATGAAAAGAATTAAAGGTTATTTACAGGAAGTTAGGCTTTTAACCAAATTTTAGAAATTATTACACTTAAAGAACAAAAGAAAAGCATACATTCCCTGACTTTGACATATTATGGCCAACATAAAGGCCAGACGGGCTTAATCCACCTGGAGGATCTACCTGATTATACCAGGAATAAGAAATGCTGACAGGCAAGACTAAACACAAGTTCTCAGACTCGAAGCAAGGGTCAGAGCCATGGAGGGTCCACGGCCAAAAACAGGAGCAGGGTCTTGACAAGGAGTTGGAGCAGAGAGTCAGGAGCCAGGGGGAAACTATGAAAAATAGAGCAGTTCAGAAATTAAGCTAAACTAGGGCCCATAGTCATCCACTTCTTTTCTTTTCTCTTTTCTTTTTTTTTTTGTTTTCCATGTCTTTTCTTGATTGGACATTAAGTGAGGGGATTTTGTTGTTTTAAAGGTAAAACACCAGGGTAAATAATTTTGGTTCACAGCTACATCACAAGAGAGTAAATACTGGCCTTGTTAATGATATCAGTAATAAAGAGTATATAGTCTTACAAAATTTATATAATCATTTATTTCCTGTCACAAAATGTAAAAATAAAAATCCATTTTTAGATGGTACAATACCTAGGTTTCTAGACATTATTCAGGATAATCCACCTTATTTATTCATGCTACCAATATTCATTATATTTAAACCACATGTTTTGAGTTGAAAAGTTTATGAAAAGCTACCAAACTCCAAAGGAAACAGACTTTCAAGCCAACAGGCAATGATAATATCATGCCTCTTCCCTGCCCACTTTCCCTGAAACCTATGTTACTTAATAGATATTTAATAAATTTGTAAAGCTCTGCAGATTTTAAGCACTGCATATTTGAAAAAAATATATTTGCTAATAAAAATATTACAAAAGATGAATTTAAGAATTACCCTCCTATGCCCTAGAATAAAGACTAATACCCAATTATTTTTAAATTAAGAAATATTTATTTTTGAGGATAATGTCGATTTCTCTATGGCTTGTTGATAAAAGCTTAAGTCCAGAGTTTCATCCACTAGAATTATAGCAATAATTCTTTCTGGCCATATGTGCCCCAAATCCTCTATTCATTTTTCTGTCTACTCTTGACTCTCGAAATAAAGTTTTCTCATTTATAAGAACAAGAAGAAACGAGTCCCCAGACCCTTATTCCCCAGTCCGAGTCCCATCAACATCTCTCAGAACCATAGAATGTATTAGGCTTAGACTATTTTTAGTAAAATAATATATTCTTATATTACTGCACTCCTGATTTTATCTTTTTCTAAGCATTTCAATTCCCCGTTGCCCCCACCGACTCAGAGGGCCAGATCCAGAAGGTGAGGCTGCCTGTACTAGCCTCCAGGGGTCCCCAGACTTGACAGTAGTATAGGTATCAGTGGGGCCCACATTCTACTTAGAATTTCTTTTGATCTCTGCATTTATAGCCTATGGCACTTGTGCTCCTCAAAAGTTCTATAACTCACCAAATTCTTTATTGATATTCATTTTAAACCAACAGAAACCTCAACTCAAAATGCAAAAAATATATAAATTTACATAACAGGATGTTCACAACTAGGGTGGATTTCAGGTTTGATTCAGCAGCTGAACAACGTCTTCAAGGAACCAGATTCTTCCTGTCTCTTTATTCTTCTCTTCCCAGTGTCAGTGTCAGCCAGTTTGTGGTTAGAAGTTGGCTGTCAGAAACAAGGACTACATAGTTTCTTCTTCAAGGCCAGTGAGGGAGAAGTTGACTTCTTTCTACTTAAAAATAATGAATGAGGTTGCAGTGAGCTACGTTGATGCCACTGCACTCTAGCCTGGGCAATAGATCAGGAGACTATCTCGCAAAAGAAAATAAAAATAATAATAATGAAGAAATTTCCCAGATGCCTCCAGAAAATCTGTTGCATCTGTTCTTAGCCCTTTACATGGATTCCTTAATTGTCACAATAATCCTATTAAATAGGCACTATTTTTATTCTTCATTTTGAAAGTGAAGACACTCTGGGGTAGAAAGGTTAAGTATCTTGTTCAAGGTCACCCAGCCAGTATTGGGAAAGGAGCAGTCTCATCACCAAGAATATGGCAAGTAGAGATGGGTTCTTGTATACAATGAAATGAAAATGAAAAAATGTACTTTTTCTGAGAAATAAGGTCATAAAATTAGGTACAGTAATAATATTAATACCATTGCTTAGCTACATTACATATGAAGTAAGGATAGTTTTGGATTCACCTCAGGGAACCTAAGCATTCTTTCCAATAATCGTTTCTATGGGTAACCACATTTTTGTGATCCCAACAGATTAACTGAAAAAATAATTTTTAAATACAACTCAGTGTAAAGGTTAAAAGAGCCTACTTTGTAGTAGGGTGCTAGGCAAGAGAGGATATAGAATAAAGTGTGATGTCAGAGGTTTTAAAAAAACCATTAGGTTAAAAAACATTCCAGTTTACTTAAAGGTAACTAAAGAATACTTAGACTTCAAAAATTACCTGGTCCATTTTCGGTCATATTTAGGTGAATTATTGATTATTTGGTAACAAAACTTGGTGGGGAAAATTTATCCATCTTCTTTAATTTAGAATGCACTTCAACAGGAATAAGTGAGTAGGCAGGAGGAAAGTAAATGGGATACATACTGAGTGAAAAACAAAACCCACAAAGAAATTGATTAGGAAAAAAATGAATGGCAGAAGTATGTAAGAATAAAAAAAAGCAATAAATATGCAATCTGAAAGACTGACTTCCAGAATAAATTAAATAATTATTTTAATGAGAAAAAATATTTTTACAGATATTTTGTTCATGCTGAAGTTGGATAGTATATATACTGTGAAGGAAACATTTGCAAGAACCAAAATGGTAACATTAAAATATGTGTAAACTTTTCCCAGTAATAGCTTCATGGAGAAAGGGATAAATTTCAGAAGGTTCCTGAAGCAAAAAGTAAATTTAGCCAAGTAAGATGAAAGAAAAATGATTAAAGGTTGCCCCTGACTTGCTTGCTTGAAGGCAGCAGCAATAATGGGTGGGAAGGATGAGAAGAGGAACTGAGTGGATTTTTTTTTCATTTACGGACAGTTAGAAATACAACCTTATCATATGAAGCTGAGGGAAGAAGAGTTCAGATCTATAAGAGAAGAATTAATGTGGGCCATGTACAATTGCCATTAAAGCAAAGCATATGACAGAAAATTACAAGCTAACATTTAAAAGATTGAGTTTAAAAACTTCAGTTTAAAAGATCAACTGTCAAAAATAAGCATCCTGATTAGAGATATCAGAAAAAGAAGAGGTGACAAAAACTCCAGTGGTATTTTTTAAAAAGGAAAAAAAGACAAAGGTTTTAGAAAAGAACTGTAAAATTCGTTATAAGTCAGAATTCTTTAAATCAGAATAGATGGGATTACTATTCATTGAATTTGTTTCAGAAGACCTTTCTAAAACAATGCAACATCTAAGGAAAGTAGCAGATTTAAAAGTACTAGTAATATGATAGTTGCCATTAAAAAAAAACCTTCTTTTTATTCAGTTAATTTTTTTTCTTTTTTCTTTTTTTTTCTTTTTTCTTTTATTTTTTTATTTCAGCATATTATGGGGGTACAGATGTTTGGGTCACGTATGTTGCCCTTGCCCCCCCCAGTTAACTTTTTTTTAAAAAAAGACATTATACCTGTTTGTCAGTGTATAGATTCTTTTTACATTTATGTCAATCAAGTTGTATCGGTTATCAAAGTTTTCTGCAAAAGACATTTCTTAACTTATAGATTCTAGTTTGTGTTAAATCTTGTCATCTTACTTAAAATTTCCAAAGATCAGATAAATATTTTATCATTTTAGAAGCAAACTACTGAAATTGTATAAAAATATTTTTACAGGTGACTGGAAAGTCAGTTCTGTGGTATTTTATGAATTTAGCCTTTTAAGGTCAACTTTATTAGATTGTTGGGGAAAAACACTCTGACAAACCTTCCAGCAATGATTATGGAGTTGATATGCCATATTTGTTGAATATTCCAATATTCCACACAAGTTATTAACAGCAGCCCAGAATGTAATATCCCCACAGTACTACTTCAGTGATTTTTTTCACATAAGGATGTTATGAACTTCAAGTAAAACTGATACATTATTGGTACTTTCTCCACATTTATGCAAAAAAAGGGGGGAGGGGAGATCAGAAACCACAATTTAGAATATAGTATTACAGTAGATAAAATTTGCAAGAACTAGCAATCTAAAATAGTCAAATTATTATAATCAGTTATTTGTGTATGATGCTAATATTGATAACTTTAAAAATGAGTCTATACTTCCATATTTTTTTCCATTGGCCTCCTCATCCCCAAATCATGACCTTACTTGGTTTAAACATAGGAAATTAAACTGTGAAGTGATTTGGCCAAGGTCATTCATTCACATTCAAATAGAACAACTGACATCATTTGCAAAATAATCCTCTCAGGGAATATAATTAAAAACATACTTCAATGGAAATGAAAATTCACAGTGTAATTATATACACATATCCATAGTTTCTTCTGCACAATTTAGTTATCTCACCAGAGTGGCTTACTCTGGAAGCAAGAGAAGTGAAAGCCAATTTCAATTATATTTTAGTAGCAGAAATTCCATTTGTAATGGTATTACCTAAATTAATGTAAGGTTACATTATCTCATCAGTTAGTGCCCATTGATTCCAGGGTTTTCTATCTTGCCATTCTAGGTGGGTGTATGGGGCTCTTAGCTGTTTGTGCAGAAATTCCTTAATCAGGGCTAATGGTGAATATTGATTCATAAAATCTTTAGAACACATGCATTTGCTTTGTTTCTCAAAATGCAAGTTTTCATTCATATCTTTGCTTTCTATTTTAATGCTAAAATATTTGTCTTTCAACTTGTTAGTATTATTATTATTATCATTATTTATGCAGTAATTCCACATATAAAGAAATAATCGAACATATGGGCACTAAAATACCTATGTATGCTCATCATGGCATTTTTAAGAATGTAAAAAAATCTATAAGTGTTATAATAGAGAGTAGTTAAATATGAGAGCCCTCAACCATAGAATATTATTGCGTAATTTCAAATGTTTAAACAGCTTTTTGTGATATGGAAAAATTTTTAGAATGAAATAAGTGAAAAACAGTACTACAAAGTGAACAAACCACATGACCAAACCATGTTAAAATTTACATGCATAGATAATACTAGGAACACACTCCAGTGTTAATAGGAGTTTATTTTAAGCAGTAGGAATTGTGAATGATCATCATTTTCTTTTCTGTTCTTGTCTGTATTTCCAAACTGTATCTAATGCACATGCCCTTAATTTATAATCAGAAACATATAGTACTTTTTGAAAATGGCTCTTGTTCTTGATGTAAACTTTTAAAAGTAAATCAGATTTTTTTTGCTAGTATTCATATTCAGAACCAGTCATTTCTGTGACTATACATAATTTCAGTTCCTCCTGAATATGGAAATTGAGAGGCAATATCAAAGAAAGCCATAATTATTGTTATTTTCTATAAAATCATTTCATACTTTAATGCTTCTTGGGCACTTTCAAAAAGCCTGAGTCTTTATAAAGTCTGTGAAACATGGCAAGAATGACGTTCAAAAGAAAAATAAAATGTATTTAGTACCTAGAGAATATACAGAGTTCATGCTCACATTCCCCTGTGTTACTTACACAGTTTACTTTGAAATATTATCTTGTTTCAAGGATACAAGGCGGAAATTTTTACTTTAAAATTCACACAAAATGTAAGAGATTCCAAAGCCTTTGGAAGAAAGTCAGTGACTAGAAAACGTAGGATACCTGATTGTATATAAGAAATTGAGTATAAAATCTCATATTTCTCCCTGCAAAGAGAAAGAGAAATATTTTATATTAATACGAACCATTGTGAATGCTAACTTGAGAATCTTTTAATTATGCATCAGTATTCCTCCATACCTATGTTACTTTCCTAATGCTGACATACAAATTACCACAAACTTGGTGACTTAAAAGAACAGAAATTTATTGTCTCACGGTTCTGGGAGGCTAGAAGTTTGAATCAAGTTGTCAGCAGAGCCATGATTCCCCCTCTGTAGGCTCTAGGGAAGAAAGAATCCTACCTTGCCTCTTCTAAGTCTTTGGTGGTCACTGACAATCCTTGGAGATCCTCAGCTTGTACCTCTGTCACTCTAATTTCTGCCTCCTTTTTCAAGTGACTGTCTTCCCTCTGTGTCTATCTGTCCAAATTTTATTCTTCTTACAAGGACACTTATTAAAAGGACATAATTGGATTAGGATTCACTGTACAAAGGATCTCAATTTCAACGTATTTTGGGGGTGACAAATCAAACTACGACACATTCTCTCTTCCTTCTGTCTTTTCTTCCCTTCTTTTTCTCTTATTCCTTCCTTTCTTTTTCCTTTCCTTCCTTCAACAAAACACTTTATTCTCTTGTCCTTGAAACTACAAACTCCCAGATGTATTTACATCTCACTGGCCACTCTCTCTCAGTCTCTTTGCTAAAGCGTCCTTTTCTATTCATCCTTTAAAATGTACTGGGCCAGTACTTGTTCCCGGCCTTCTTTATCTTTATAATATCTACATTTTCCCAAAGAGATCTTATCCATTTCCAGGCTCTAAATACCATGTACAAAATCTTGTATTTTGGAATTCCTCCTTGGACTTGGTACCAGGTATCTGACTATGCAGGACTGTTCACTTACTGTGTATCTCTTTAGTATTCACTAATCTCCTGGGTGATAGTAGTTCCTGCTTTTCAACCCTATCTACAAGGAGAAAACTCCTAAAGTTGCCCATCTGCATTTTACTTTCTGAACTCCAATCCCTTTTCCCATGTGCTTACTTGTGCCTTCCCTTTGGTGTCTCACAGGCATCTCAAAAGTGAACATGTTCAAAATTTATTGTAAAGAGCTCTTCCTCCCTCTCCTAAGAGAATTGCCCTAACTTCCATTCGGTTGCTGATGATAGGAATTTATCTCAGTTAATTTCAGACTTTAAGCCCCATCTCCCTTGGTTTGCTTTCTAAATATCGGTGGAGAAAGAAGAAACCCCAAAGGAGAATGAAAACAGAGGTCAGAGGGTTAAGAGAATGGAGAGTAATAGGAGCAAAGGAAAGAATGTTTTAAGAAGAGGGTTTTTTTAGCTGTTTGAAAGGATGCAACATTCCTTACAATTAAAAACAATAGAAAGGTCTGGGCACAGTGGTTCATGACTATAATTCTAGCACTTTGGGAGCCTGAGGCGGGAGGAATGATTGAGGTCAGGAGTTTGAGACTAGCTTGAGCAACATAGTAAGACGCTGTTTCTATGAAAACTAGAAAAATCAGCTGGGCATGGTGTGGTCCTAGCCTTTAGTCCCAGCTACTCAGGAAGCTGAGGTAGAAGGATTGCTTGAGCCCAGGAGTTTGAGGTTGCTGTGAGCTATGATGGCACCTCTGCCCTCATGCTCAGACTATAGAATGAGATCTTGTCTCCAAAAAACAGATAAAAACAAAAAATAAAAACAGTTTCCATTAATTAGAACAACATTGAATTCAGTGATGACTTTAGAAGATGAGCTTTAAGGGAGATGTTGCAGTGGAAAAAGTTGAGGCATAAATGGAGGATGAGGAAGCAGAGAGTGATGGCAAATAAAGTCACCTCTTTGAAGAAGCTTGTCTGTGAAAGCAAGAAAAGAAATAGTGTGGCTTGATAGGGAATATGGGGTTCAGAGATAAGTTTGTTGATTAATTCATTTTTATTCATTTGTATTGTTTTTAAATTAAGAGAGTATATTTGAATATTAATAAGAAAAGCACAGTAGAGTCATCAGAGGTTGACACAAGGGAGACAGGATACTTGATGGAATAAAAGCTCTAAGAATATAAATTGGGATTGAATCTAAGAACATATGTTAGGTTTGACCCCTTGTACCTCTGAGATTGCAATAGATAATCTGTTCCCCTGAAATACTTGAAGGTGCAGATAAATTTGTAGATTAAGTGATGGGAAGATGAGAGAGTACATGACTGATGGTTTCTGTTTTTGCTGGGGAGTGTGAGGGAAGGTTTTCACTGAAAGTGATTGATAAGGGTTGGGCATGGTGTTTCTGGGGAGTGAAGACAATGGGAAATACTTTCTGTAGAGATGGGGAGAATGATCTGATTAAAGAAGCTTGAAAGGGTATTTGGCAGTCTTGAGGGCCAAACTGCAATTGATAATCATGAATTCAGAGTAATAACAATATGCCTCCTTGTTTACTATATTGCTTTGATGTAGACTGCCAATATACTATTTAAAAAGTCAGAGAGGTGGTTGTCACCTAGGGAAACCAGTTGGTGGCTGACAGAGATTAAAAAATACAGTGGTCTTGAAAAATCTGCCACAAATTGGAGACTAGATCACTGCTGTGCAGGATTAGAAATTTGGTCTGTGAGCCTTCCAAGAGTCATACACCTTTAGGGGCAAAACTGTTTCTCAGATTCACAAGATATAATGCATATGTCAAAATGACAACTTATTAATGTATAATTATTGCGAGAATTGAAAGGTTTACACTGGCATGATTCCCACTTTTTCCTCCATGTCAAGAATACCAAATTATAATCAAATATGGTGAATATGAAATTAGAGAAAGGGGAATTAGAAAAAGGAATTGTACCCTTGATGATAGAATATATAATATCCTTGAAAATAGGAACATTTATGCCATAAGGACAGAGATGCCAGATGAATTGGGCCTGGACATCCCACATTTGGGCAGTGATAGGCTGGGTATGACCAGTAAAGTCTCTTCACCTCACCTCTTTTTCACCCTCCTTCCAAATGGCATTTTTCTTTAGGCTTCCCTTGGCCTGGGACCCAGCAGGTAACAGTGACTTCGTGTATCTCTGCTTTATTCCATTATAAGCAAATTCATAATTATTTCCAACATGACACTGTTAATTTTCCTCTTTTCCAGGTTCTTAGAATATAGATTGCCAAATCATATCAATCTTATCTGAGCTTTAAAAAAATTAATTTATAATTAAGATGGCTCATTAACACAATTAAATTAAGAAATGTCATAATTGCTTAGTTCTTACTGATTTTATAGCAGTTTGCTATTTTTAGCTTGTTACCAATTAATAAGAAGAAAGGTAATAAAGAAAATCTTAAAATTTACAAGTGATATATGAAGATTAAGTTAAATGGTTTTCCTTAACATTTATTAGCAATTTCTAGAGAAAAAGTTATAAATCACTTACTGCTAATTAGCCCAGTTTATGCAAAGAAAATGCACAGTACTTTTAATATAGAACACATCATGTCCTTTAATTAGCTTGGTTTACACAAAGTAAACATACTGTACTTTTAACTATAACTGTAATCATTTAAAAATAAAGTGTGACTGTTTATACAGCCTTTCATTCTTTGAGTTTCCCAAACTGCAGAACTAAAATGCTGAGTAAAGAAAAACTGAATACTTTTCTCCCAGTTTCTCAAACTACTTCTGTCGAAAATATTTTCAGAAATCCACTTTAAGAAATTTAATGGCCATAGGAATATATTAAAAATGAAATCATTAACCTTACCTGAATACATGTGTTTCTGAAAGTCTTTTTGTAAAGCCGAAAGGATTTTTCTATTTCTTTTAGTCTTACTCTTGCTGTGATGCTTCAGTCGATCTAGATTTTCTTATACTCCAAAAGACTTTTAAGTAAGAATAATCCATTGCATATTCTCATCTAGAGGCAGCTAAGAGACCTAATTTCTGATTTTCTATATAATCATTGCTACCAACCAGGCTAGAAGTCAGTTGTGGGGCCCTGTTACCACCAGTGAGTTCAATGTGCTACCAAACAGCAACACAATTGTAAGTAATGATGATAATAACAGTTATGGTTTGAATATTTGTTTCCTCCAAAACTCATGTTGAAATTGGATCCCTAATGTGGCAGTGTTGAGAGGTGGTGCACTTAAGAGGTAATTGGACCATGAGGGCTCTGCTCTCATGAATACATTAGCCCATTCATGGATTAATAAATTAATGGGATAATAGATTAATGGGTTATCATGAGAGTGGGACCAGTGGCTTTATAAAAAGAGAAAGAGAAACTTAAGCTAGCATGTTAGCATATTTGGTCCCCTTGCCATGTGATACCTTTTGTCACCTTGGGACCCTTCAGAAAGTCCTCACCAGCAAAAAGATGCTTACCAGATGCCTCTCCTGGACCTGGGCTTTCCCAGCCTCCATAACTGTAAGAAATAAATTTCTTTTATTTATAAATTATCCAGTTTCAGGTATTCTGTTATAAGCAACAGAAAACAGACTAAAACACTACTTTTCATTGAGCCCTTGTCAGTATCTTTCCTTGCACTGTTTAATTTAATTCTATTTAATCTTCAAAGCAAACCTTTGGACAAGTATAATTGCAGGATAGGCCCTATACTTGTCAAAGGCCTGTTAGCATTACTTCCAGAGACTTCCAAACAAATTTCCATTATTCTGGTTCCACACCTAGGAGTTCTTGAATCTATTTGGATCAGGTTCTGTTAGTCTAGGGAGGCTGATAATAAATTATGAGAATTCCATTTAAACTTCATTGTAATATACATTAAATAATATACATAATGTACATTAAATAATTTTAGAATTGCTGAGGAGCATCTGGCTCAAGTAGAAAGAATCCCAGCATGTTTTCGTGCCAGGCTGTTTGTAGGATGAGCTCAGTCTTATATATGCAAAGCTGTACCTGTAGAGGAACACTTAGGCCTCCTGAAGTTCTGATGCTACCTCATTTTCTCACTGTATGACTAACCCTAAATGTGCACCCTCTCACCAGTTCCACCACCACAGTCTGTCCCTCACCCTGCCTCTGGGGTGAAGCATCTACCTTTGCCCTGGATGTTGTTGTTTATCTGCCATGTATCCTAACCATACTGACTTATTTCTGTATCCTTTAGATAAGAAAATCGTATTTGATTTGAGCAAGTTTTTTCTCTAGAGCTTTTCATTAATCTGAGCCTACTTTCTCCATGTGAATATAGAGTTGTTACACAGTACTACTATCCTTCTTTTTATTAATTAAATAAAAAAAAATACTAGAGGGCAACATGGTTGAGTAAAGTTAGAGTGGTTTCTAATATACAAAGGTCTGTGTGGTTTAAATCCTATATAGTCTACTAGGCTAAGTAATACAACACATCCTGAAGTAACACTTATAGCCCTAAAGCAGTAGTTCTCAGTCAATGAAAATTTTACTCCCTTGACACACTTGGCAATATCTGGAAACGTTTTTGATTGCTACGACTAGGGGAAAGGGTGCTCCTGGGAACTAGCAGATTAAGACCAGGGATGTTGCTAAACCTACGATGCAAAAGATAGCCCCTCACAGCAAAGAAATACATAATCCAAAATATCAATAATATCGAGGTTGAGGAACCATGCCCTAAAGCTTTTTGGTCAAAAATACTTTGAAACTCCTGCCACTCCAGTAGGAAATCCTCAGGGTAAGAGTGGAGCCTGGGATTCTCTCCTCTGGTCTTTCCCCACATGTGGGCCCCTTCACTGAGTACCTCTGGTCTTGCTGAACAATTTATCCCACTTCTCTCTTCTTCACTTCACTCCTGCCTCCTCTCCATGGATTTCCAGTGCTCTTGCTGAGACAATCATTCCAAAGATAGATATCTAATTGCCTCTTTTGATCCTATCCAGGAAAGCAGTGTTGTGCAGGCTGCTTCTAGTCCACCATCTTGGCCCTCTGAAAATAGTTTTATACAGTAGAAAAGTAACCTTTCAGTCCAGCTTATTATCTTGAGAAATGATGTTCCATATCATTTGATTTGTCTGTATCTTAAGTTTCCATCCCCAAGTTTTGGTACATGAAGGGAGGTGGGGGAGGATGTGTATTATGTTAGGTGGGAGGAGAATGGGGAAAATACCAGGCAGTACACACCAAAGGAACACTTACCAAAGCAGTGGCATCTTTTCTCCCTAGTAGCTCCAGGACACTTAAGCCACATTCTTGTCTCCCTCCGTTTAACCTTATACTATCTGTTCTGGTTATCTATTGCTGCAAAATAAGCCACATCAATAAAACGATAACAATTATTTATTTTGCTCAATAATCTGGACTCAGGCAGTTCTCACGTGGAGTCTCTCATACAGTTATTGTCAGAGGTGGCTAGAGTTATCTGCAAGGCTTCTTTATTTACATGTAGTCATTCTTCACGATGGCCTTTGGGTGATGGACTTGTTATATGGCAGCTGAACACAGGTGTCCCTAGATAAAGAAACAAACTGCCAGGCCTTATGTAAGCTAGCCTCAGATGCCATGAAGCATTATTTCCACCTGAATTGTGTTTGTCTAGGCACAATGGCTGAGCCGAGTTCAAGTGATGAGGACATAGACACCACCTTTATTATGGGAAGAATATTGTAGAATTTGAAGAAATACTTTAAAAACACCACATTATATTATTGTGAGAAGGAGGAGTGAAGAGATTATCTTAAAAAAAAAAAGAGTCTTTATCCAATAGAGACTGATCACTGAAGAGACTGTTCACAATTTTTGATCAAAATAAGCTACAACTGGGTTAGATATTTAGTTATTATCTTTTCCCATCCTCATTCCAAGTTAGCTAATATTAGTGGGATGTGGAAGTGGAGGGAAAACAGAAATTAATTAATTTAATTAATCATATATTAAGTGAAAAAAGTATAATTGTGATAAGCTTTACTATGCACATATTAAGAAAGATAATATTATATCACCTAAACTGGGATATAGCTTTAAGTAGATTGTGTCAGCTACTCTTTGTGGGTATAAATTAGCATTTCTGATACAATGCTTGATAACTTTAGTGAGTTTAAGAGCCCCTTATAGGAACCTCACCTGGGGATAACTGTCAATCTGAAGAGAAATCCTTTTATCCAGTCCAGCTATAAGTATTATAATCCTTATACAGACATTCTCTTTTGTGACCCAATCTAAACTTAATTATGTCACTACATTTTTTTCATATAAAATGTTTTTTCCCAAAGGAAAACTATACATTGGCTTACTTAGAGTGTTTTTTCTTTATGACAAATTTGAAATAAAACATTGATATCTGTTCTTAATTAATGTGAGACTTTTTAAAACAATAATGACTAGGGAATTCTAAAAAATTTCAAATAATCAATTTCATAAAGAATGTATTATTGGAGCAATTGACAATTATATAGTAGTCCAACCTAAAAAGATAGTCAAACAAAACCATTATATGGAAACAAAACAAAACAACAAAGAACTCATTTACAAATAATTAATAGATTAATGGGAAGATTATAGAGGAAATTATGAATAATAACCTGAGTAACAGAAAAATGTGTGAGATACACAAAAATTAATACTTAGAAGTAAAATTTTGTCTCAAGAACAATTACTTAAAAACTTATTAAATATCTACAAAAATAAAAATAGATTTAATCTATCAATTTAACTCAGATTAAGGTCTCTCTGCATGTCTTAGTATGTTTGTGCAGCTATAACAAGATACCACAGACTGGGTAATTTATAAGTAACAGAATTTTTTTTTTCCACAATCCTGAGGTCTGGAAAGTCTAAGATCATGGTGCTGACATGTACTGTGGGCCTTCTTGCTGCATCCTTACCTGGCAGAAGGCAGAAAAAAAGAAAAAGCAATCCAACTCTCACAAGCCCTTTTTACAGCAGCATTAATCCATTTATGAAAGCAGGGCCCTCATGATGTAGACACCTTTAAAGAGGCATGATCTCCCAACACTATTGCATTGAGAATTAAATTTATAACACATGAATTTTGAGGAACACATTCAGACCCTAGCACTACAGCACCCACACTTCAGTAATTAGTTGAGCTATAATAGAAAGCTAGGCTTTAGTTCCTAAACTCAGAGACATTATATCTGTAGACATGCCCACTTTTCTATCCTCAGTCTCCTGGGTATTTCACAAGTACCCACACCTTACACACCAGTAAACAACTCAAAAGTGAGGATGCCTGTGTCCCAGGCACCAGTGCCAACACTACTCTAGATCTCAAAGCTGTAGTCCCTCAATGTATGCCCAGGCTTTAGTACTCAGCTCCTCCATGGGTGTGACTCATCACTGATACGACTGCTACTCCAAGTAGGCCTTCAAACCAGACCCAGTGACAAGAGGGATTTCCTTGACCACAACTTCCCCAATGGGATAAAAAGGGATCAGAAGGACCTCAGTAGCTATCATCACCAAAGACCCCAACAGTCTTCACCACCATTGTGAAATCCACAGAAGTGGTTACTGAAGATACTTGAAATCTTCCTCAATACCAAATTAAGTATATAGTGCTGCACAGAGACTATGCTGCTGCACCCTTACTGGTGCCAGAGCTAATGCTCCTCACCCAGCCAACACCATCTCATTCCCCCCATCCCCTGCCCATAGAGGAAGGTCTTTCACCATTAAAACTGGTCTATAACATTTGGAAAGGAAGACTACTCCAACAAATGTGTAGATGTCAACATAAAGCAATAAGAAATACGAAAAACCAAGGAAACATATCACCATCAAAAAAACAAAAAACACAAGCTGACACCAAAGAAATGGATATCTGTGAACTGCCTGACAATGTATTGAAAATAACTGTTTTAAGAAAGTTTAGTGAACATCAACAAAATAGAGACAAAAGACTCAATTAAATCAGAAAACATGTAAATCAACAAAATTAGAAATTTAACAAAGATTTAAATCATAGAAAAACAAAAATTTTGGAACAGAAAATACAATGAAATGAATGAAAAATTCAATAGAAAGCATCAACACCAGAATTGATCAAGCAGTAGGAAGAATATGTGAACTCAAAAGTAGGTTATTTGAAATTATGCAGTCAGAGAAGGGAAAAAAAAAAAACAAGCAGTAAAGAGTATGGGATTTATGGAATAGCATCAAGAGAATTAACTTATTCATTATAAAAGTTAAATAAGGACAAAAGAAAAACAAAAGAGTAGAAATCTGAGTTGAAGAAATAATAGCAAAAAAATAAAATAAAACACCTCCCCAAATCTGAAAACAGGTACAGGAAGGTCAAAGTTCTCCAATCCAATTAATGCAAACAGGACTCTATCCAGACATATTATAACCAAACTGTCAAACATTCAAAAACAAATAGGGGATCCTGAAAGCAACAAGAGAAAAGTAGCATATCACACATAAGGAAATTTCAATATCAGTGGATTTGTTGGCAAAAACTATACAGGACAAAAGAGAGTGGGATGATATATTCAAAGTGCTATGGGGGTAGAGGGGAAACCCTGCCAACTAAGAATACTTGTGTTTCAGAAATGAAGAAAATATAAAGACTTTCCTAGATAAACAAAAGCTGAAGGAATTAGAAAAAGAAGAACAAATTAAGCCCAAAGCCCAGGACCTGATGGCTTCATTACTGAATTCTACCAAACATTTAAAAAAGAACTAATACTTGTCCTTCTCAAAAATCGAAACAGAGAGAATACTTAAAAACTCATTTTATGAGGCCAGCATTACTGTGATACCAAAGTCAGAAAAGGACACTGCAAGAAAAGACAATTATAGGTCAATATCCCTTATGAACATAGATGCAAAAAATCCTCACCAAAAACTAACAAACTGAATTCAAAAGAACACTGAAAGGATCATTTACCATGATCAAGAGGTATATATCCTAGGATGAGAAGACAGTTCATTCAACATACACAAATCAATAACATGTTAACCACATTAACAACATGAAATACAAAAAGCATATGATCATCTTAATAGAGGCAGAAAAAGCATTTAATGAAATTCAACAGCATTTCATGATAAAAACTGCCAACAAATTACGTACAAAGGAATATACATCAACACATTAAAGGCTGTTTATGACAAACCCACAGCTAACATTTTATGCAATGGTGGAAATTTGAAAGCTATTCCCCTAAGATCAAGGACAAGACAAGAATGTCCATTCTAACCATTTCTATTCAACATAGTACTGAAAATCCTAGCCAGAGCAATTAGGCAAGAGAAAGAAATGAAAGGCATCCCAATTAGAAAGGAAGAAATAAAATTATCTCTGTCACACATGACATGATCATATACATAGAAAACCCTAATGACTCAACTAGGAAATTGTTAGAACTAATAAAGGAATTCAGTAAAGTTGCAGGATGCAAAATCAATATACACAAATTAACATTGTTTTAATATACTAATAATGAATTAACTAAAAAAGAAACCAAGAGAACAATTCCATTTACAATAGCTACAAAAATAACTTACGAATAAATTTAACTAAGGAGGTAAATGACCTGTACATTGAAAACTATAAAACATTGATTAAAGAAATTGAAAAAGATACAAATAAACTAAAATTTCTGAATTGGAAGAATTAATGTTCTCAAAATATCCCTACTACCCAAAGAAATCTACAGATTTAATGCAATCCCTATCAAAATTCCAATGTTATTTTTCATAGAAATAGAAAAAACAATCCTAAAAATCAACATGGAACCACAAAAGACCCCAAAAAGCCAAAGCAATATTGATAAAAAAAAAACAAAGCTGGAGGCATCACACTGACTGATTTTAAAATATACTACACTGCTGTTGTAATCAAAACAGTGTGCTGTCAGTAAAACAAATAGTCCCATGAAATTAAATAGTGATCCCAGAAATAAATCCATGCATTTATAGTCAATTGATTTTCGTCCAAAAATGCCAAAAACAATGGGGAAAGCACAGTCTTTTCAATAAATGGTGCTGGAAAACTGGATATCTACATGCACGAGAATTAAATTAGACCCTTATCTCACAAGATATACAAAAATCAAAATGTATTAAAGACTTATATTTAAGACCTGAAACTGTAAAAATACTAGAAGAAAACACAAGGGAAAAGTTCCATGACCTTGATCTGGGCATGATTATTTTTATATAACCACAAAAGCACAAGCAACAAAAACAAAAATAGATAAATGGGATTGCAATAAACTACAAGCTCTACACATAAAATTAACAGAGTGAAGAGACAAACTATGGAAAGGGAGAAAATATTTACAAACCATACATTTGGTAAGGGATTAAAATCCAAATATGTGACAAACTCAAACCACTGTTAAAGCAACATTATTGTAAGGCTCTTAGTTTGAGGTTTTCCCTGTGACCAGAGCTCTCATACGCCAGAACGAAACTTGGAAGCATTTCTTGCAACTGACTTAAAAAAAAAGAGCCTCAGCCAATCACAAACTATCAGCTAGTTGATTGGTTTTACAGCTAGGTACTTCCCATTAGACAGCCAAATAAGGCAAATGCCTCATGCCATGCCCAAATAAGGCAAAAGCCTACCTCTGGCCAATTGAATGATTTCTCTACTTTGTTCCATATTCAGCCTATAAAAACTTGCTGCTCATACATCTTGGCAGAACTATCTAAACCTCTTCTGCTTCTGAAGGACTATATATTATAAATGAGCAAAGTGCCTAGATAGACATTTCTCAAGACAACATATAATGGCCAATAGATATTTGAAAAAATGCTCGACATCACTAATCATCAGGAAAATGCCTATAAAAACTACAATGAAATGTCACCTTATACCTATGAGAATGGTATTTATAAAAAGACAAAAGATAAATGTTTATGAGAATGGGGAGAAAGGGAACCCTTGTACACTGTTGGTGGGATTGTAAATTAGTACATTTCATAGCCATTATGAAAAATAGTTTGGAAGTTCAGCAAAATATTAAAAATAGATCTACATGATCCAGCAATATCTCTGCTGGTTATATATACAAAGGAAATGAAATCAGTATATCAATAAGATATATGCATTCCCCTGTTCATTGCAGTATTGTTTGCAATAGCTTAGCTATGGAATCAACCTAAGTGTGCATTGAGTGAATAAAGAAAATGTGGCATATAAATACAATGGAATATGATTCAGCATTAAAAAAGAAGGAAATCTTACTATTTCCAACAACATGGTTGAAGCTGGATCACATTATGTTAAATGGAATAAACCAGGCACAGAAAAGCAAATACCTCATGATCTTCCTAATATGTGGAATCTAAATTGGCTCATATGATTGTGGGGGGTGGAAGTCTGAAATCACCAAGGTAGCCTGGCAGTCTGGAGACACAGAGTAGAGTTGTTGCTATCATGAGTCCAAAGGCAGTCTAGAGACAAAACTCATTCTCCTCTGGAGACCTCAGTTTTTTATCTTAAGACCTTCAACTGATTGGATAAGGCTCACCCACATTATGGTAGGCAATCTGCTTTATTCAAAATCTATTGATTTAAATCACATCACATCTAAAAAAAAATACCTTCGCAGCCACATCTAAACTGGTGTTTGACCAAAACTCAGGTAACACAGGCTAGCCAAGTTGACATGTAAAGTTAACCATCACACCTCTTATTCTCCTTTATATTTCTCCATAGCACTCATTATCTAATTTTATATAATTGTGATTTGTTTATCGTCTGTCTTCCTCTACTAATAAATAAGATCCTTTAGGATGAGATTTTGATTGTTGACTGCTGTGAACCCATAGTACAGAACAGTGCCTGGCATATACTAGGTTCTCTATAAATATTTGTTGAATACATAAAATGTTATTCATTCTGTTATATACCACTGAAACCACTTGACCACAGTCATCAATGACTATCATGCGGTACAACAGAGAAAAAGAAATCCAGTTGAGGCCTATGATATAATTTCCTAATTCACAAGGGATAAATATTATATAATGGATATACTTTTCATAATTTGTTTTACATAAGTATATCATCTTTAATTTTTATCTGAGAATAAAGATTCAAAAAGCAAATCTTTCTATAGGATTTAGAAAGAGAGAGAGAGAAAGAGAAACTCCTTTAAGGTGATAAAGAATCATGAATCCTATGGACTCTGTTACAGATTAAAAAAGCTGGTGCCTAGAAAAGATAAACAACATTTCTAACAAAACAAAATGACTTATTTTTTCTATGTATACCATGTATCACATTGCTTTTAAATATCTTTTATAAAATTTCTTGTGTAAAAGAATCACAAGAAAATGAAGTTTTCCATTTTCAGAAAAATAAAATATTAATTAAAATTTCAATTTCTGTTGCATGAATAAATTTTTTTCATTTTCTTCTAAGAAAACACAAAATAACGTTATGTTTACATAGTACATGTATTCAGTATTCTTTTTGTGCTCTTTATTTTCTTAAGCACAATAGTCCAGGGCAGAAATTTTGCTCAGTTTTTCATGTCACAAAAATCTTCTCTTAGCACTGAATAAGGAAATGAATAAATAACATAACTATAATGTCTGATTTATAATGTCCCTCAAACTCTTTACCTCAGCAATTTCTGGAATTCTGTATTGAAAACTTATATACCATCAATCCATTTGGCTAGATTTGTACATCAACTTTATCTTAGATCTATGTTAGCTTAAATTAGAGTTTTGTTAACAGGTAACTGATTTGTAGGTTCATTTTCAAATAGTATCAACATATGGACCAAATAATGAAACAACAAGTTTATTGACTAAAGAAGTTATTAATAATGTATTATTGACCACTCAGTGATTAGGTCTGTTATTTTCAAAAATATTTTGGCACAAACCACTGTACCCCCCAAAAGATTGTATAGATTGAGAGATGCTTCAAGCTAGACACGTTTGACCAATTCATTCCTGTTGGAGGAGTGGCTATGTGATATGATTCTGAATTTGCTATCAGTAGGAGACTGAATTGCACTTAAAGTGGAATCCAGAGAAGGAAAGTGTGGTTCTCAAAACTTACAGTTTTCTAAATAACAGAGGCCCAACTCAAATGAGTTAAAGCAAAACCAATATCTATTTGCTGACATAACTGAAAAAAGTCCAGGGTTCCAGGTGCTCAAATTATGTCACCAGAATTCTTCTTCTCTCTCTTAATTTTTATTTCCTGCATGTGGCTTCACTCTCATGAAGGAAAGTTCTTTCCTTACAGTGACACGTCTACTAGCTGCTCCATGCTGACATTTTCACAACTACACCCTACCAACAAAGTGACAGCCCTCTTTTTTCAATAATTTCAGCAGTCAAGTCACATATGTATTCCTGACCTCTTGTTCCCAGAGAGAATAAATATACTGATTGGCCAATTTGGGCTACATGCCCATTCTTTGAGTGAGGCAGGGGTGGATAAGAAGTGTTAGAAAGAATGGGGCATAAGGTCATGCCAACCTAAATGACAAGTACTAAGTGTGGACAAGAGATAGTTTGCAAAAAAGACTGAAGTGTCCTGAATAGACTAAGAAAAATGAGCAGGTGAAAATCATCAGGTGTAAACTACATTCCATTTACATTGATTCACAGAGTAGAGACGATTGAAAAAAAAGGTTGGAAGGAGAATAAAAAAAGAGAGAGAACCTGGACCTCCTAGTACAATGCTCAAGAGTTGTCAGGGAAAGCAGGATGATGTCAGTTCAGCAATGAGAAGAGTGAGAGTGAAATTTTCATTGAAATGACATTCCATTTCATTCAGTGTACGTTTAGTGTGGAGTTAAAGATGGATTTCCTCTCTTTTAATGATTACCGGTTAATCAGTATGGGAAATTAATGTTAGCCCAATTATTTGAGCTTCCTTCATAGCTTGTAGTTTTATGGTCTAGAAAATAATTCTGTAGTTTTCTAGTACTGTTTAGGTAAAACTTAAGCAATTTCCATCTCTGTGTCCTATAATATCATGAGAAGAAAGCCTGATTTTATTGGCTAGACCCTATGTTAAACTCATTTGCATATGTAATCTCAAATAATAATAGGTATTCACTGGAAGAGTAAAATAGAATCATGTAGGAAATAAACATGTTTGGTTAGTTGTATAATTTAGCTATTACAGCTATGTTTCTGTTTTCTGCATGCTAAATGAAGCTTACAGGCACCATTGGCTTCAGGCTGCTTGTAGCAATGTGTTAGCCTCTTGTAAACAAGTTTTCATGTTATATTTTTTAAGTATAATTCTTTTTTTTTTCTGAGATTGAAGCCCACTGCTTTACTAGTCCATATGTGTCTATGTATTAATATATTTCTACCATACATACCAAAGTACTCCTCTAATTTGGTAGAAAATATTACAATGAGAAGAGAATGAACAATTCTAACAAAGCCCAAAGTTCAGCCTCCCAGACCATAGGAATTTTCTACTACTCTGCCTTGAAAGTCTTAACAAACCATACAAGGAAAATAGCAATACATTTTTCTTTATATATTATCAGCATCTTGTTTCATTGTATTAGGATGTATGATGAGTAACGACATATATTTTTAATTAAATTTTAACATTATTTTCAGGGTACTTAGGAAATATAATCAAATATTTGTGTCATATGTGTTATTTATACAGAATTTTATAAGAGATTTTTATAAAAGTTATTTTTATAATCAACAAGGTTTTAAGAGTCCACGAATTTTTTTTTTTTTTTTTTGAGACAAAGTCTCACTCTCTTGCCTGGGGCGAGTGCCATGGCATCAGCCTAGCTCACGGCAACCTCAAACTCCTGGGCTCAAGCAATCCTACTGTCTCAGCCTCCCAAGTAGCTGTGACTACAGGCATGAGCCACCATGCCTGGCTAATTTTTTCTATATATATTTTTAGCTGTCCAATTAATTTCTTTCTATTTTTGGTAGAGGCGAGGTCTCGCTCTTGCTCAGGCTGGTCTCGATCTCCTGAGCTCAGAACTATCCGCCCGCCTCGGCCTCCCAGAGTGCTAGGATTACAGGCATGAGCCACCGCGACTGGCCTGAGTCCACGAATTTTAATGGTACTCAGTTTATATGATATTAGAATGTAAGATCATTTAAATATTGAAAATGGTTTTATTTTATATATACATATTTAATGAGGTACAAACTAAGTAATTACTTTGATTACATGCTCATAGTTGTTACTGATTTTTTAAAAAGAAGAAAGTTGCTAATATAATAGTCTGTTCATAACAAGATTGAAGTATTTTGATCTGACTTCATTACCAGCCAGCTGTTTGACCTCAAGCAAAATAGTTAACTTCTAGGGACTTCATTTTTTTTATGAGAGAATTGCATCATATAATTTCTATATATCTGGAGCTCTTAACTTCTAATACCCTAAAAGTGAAAATGTCTGTTATAATCTTATTTAATCTGCCTCTGGATAGAATGGGATTTAAATAGCACTGGACAGATAGATATCAATAATATTTAAAAATAAAAACAAAGTATGTAAAATGAAAAAAGTTTCTCCTGAATTTCTGGTAATTTTTGTCATCTTGAAGTTGCTCTGGCATGAGGGAACAGCTATGGGAATTAGTAGCTTGTGGATAAAGTCATGCTTGGTAGAAGTTCCTTCTCATCTTGGTATCCCCAAATTTAAATTACATGATTTGTGAATATAATTTGAGTTCTTTTTAGATCCAGCTGAAAACAAACCAATGCCTGAAAAAATAATGACATTCATTTTGCAGATTTTACCAAGGCTTTTTAACTTATTTTTGTATAGTCCTGAACCATATATAAAACACAAGAGACTTCCATTTTTCCTAAAGATTGTTCAATCTTAGACTGACAATGTCTAGGACTTCCCTGTAACAAAGTGACCCTCTTCTGTGTTCTCATATAAGGTGAAGTCTCATTTTTCAAACATCTCCATAGGCTCAGGGTAGGAAAAAACAGCACAACTAAAAAAGGCAATTTATATGTCATTTTTGGTACTCATTTGTCTTGAAAGTATGCATAAAATATGTGAGACTAATCAAGGTGAGAAGGAGAATGCTTATCTTTTACTGATATTCTGGACCTAATACAGTTCTTGGTTTATGCCATGATTCTGTTGTAAGTATTGTTCTAAAGAAGGCTAAAGTTGAATGATAATTTATTCATAAGAACCTCATAAGACTGAAGACTTTATAGAGCAATAGTGTGCATGAATCATTTTTCTAAACCATTCCACATTCTAGCACAAAATAATTGTTAAAGAGAGTTGCTACACTGTTGGTTGATTTAAAACTGATTCTTTACCTTTTGCTCAATTTCCTCAGGGTTAAATTCCATATTAAGCTGTATTTAAGGGCAGGAGATAAACACTCACAAAGTTTGTATGTTTTATATTTTGGTAATTTGTGGATTTCAGAGTCTATTTGAGGTAAACTTAATACACTCAATAAATGATTTTGTGACTTTTCCCTCTCATGTTAGAAAATACAAGGGAAGAACTCATATTTTGCTTTGTATACCTGTCCTATTTCGAAACATAAAAATTCATAATTTTTTGTGTAGACTGATCACTGGAATAAAAATTTCAAGTTGATTTTCAAAAATTGTGTCACTCATGTTAAATTTGCCTTTTGATTATTGCTGTCATTTAAAATTTTTTTGATTTTCATATTGAAATGAAGATAATCAAAAGGCTATTCATGACCTTTGTGAAATTATCACAAAATTTAAAAATCAGATAAGATTAATGATGTAAACTGACATCAATTTCAAGAAGTTCCTCCCATCATCCCTTTTCTTAGCATTAGTACTATCCTAGTCTAAGCCCTTATCGTCTCATGCTTGGCTCTTTATGGAAACTTTCCTAGTTGTTCCTCTTGCCTCCAATATCTCTTCTGTTTCCTTCTGTATGTTATTGTCATCATATTTGTCTTCTTTTTGACAGCTTTTATTATGCCACTTCCTTATTGGAAGCCTTCCTTACTGCCCACCTATTCAGTCCAGGCAGCTCAGTTCGGCATTCAGTATCTTTTACTCTGCATCCTCACCCTACTTCTCTCACCTTACTTTTCTGTCCCCTGTTGTCATATAACTTCCCTTTCTATCCATCCCAACATTCAGCCATTGCTTCATCATTCATCTAGTTCACTGAGAACTCTCCCATCTCAGAAATTCTATAAAAACTTGTTTTTTCTTCTTTGGAACTTGATTGAAAGTGTCCTATGACAACTCATTTGATAAAATGATATATTTTATACTAACTTTTAGATTGTGATATGTGGTGTCTTTTTACCCTGTCTAAATATTAAGATCCTTGAAAGAGGGGATATAGAACCCTATTTCCCAAGGGCCTGGCTGCATAATTAGCAGATTTTGAGATGTCTGATGAATCAATTAAAACAGTGTATTCAAAATTTTTAAATCACTATATTATGCATAGAAAAAACCCTAAAAGGATCTACAGTAAAATGTAATAACTGATTCATTTATTTATTTGACACATATTTGTGGAGTGTTTATTCTATATTGTTTTTGAAAACCAGGATAATGAGTTTAGACTTTAATTTCAAGTGTAATCATGGCTTTTAAGCAAGGTGTGTGATTGATACAATCATACTATTATTTTTAAAAGATTTCTCTGATTTCTCGTTGTTAAGGATACTATAGGAGGGAAGGAGACAATTGCAATGGTCCAGAGAATAGGTTATTGAGACTTTGGCAATGAGAAGGAGAGAGATGGAGAATATTCAGGAAATGTTTTGGACATTGACATGAAAGAATTTAGTTAGATATTGGATATGAATATCTAATATAAGTGAGTAATCAAGGATAAATCCTAGGGATCAGGCTTGAATGGGAATGGAGGGGTGAGGAGGGGTTATATCACTTCATGAGATAGGAAAGGTTAAGACAGAGTAGGCTGGGGATTGAAGGGGAATTAGTATTTCTGGTTGGTCCCATTACATTTGTGATGTTGACTAAGCATCCAATTAATGATACAGAATAGGCACATGTTTTTAATTCTGGAGTCCTGGGAGATGAGGAGATCTCAGTACTAGATATAAACATTTTGAAGTTGTTATGTAAATTCTATTGATAGCCATGAAACTAAATGAGATTGCTTTGGAAGATAGTATAGCAAAAAAGAAAAAGAGAGAAAAAGGAATTTCCTTAAAGATCTAGAGGAAGAAGAGCTATAAAAAGCTTTATGAGGAGACATCAAGGTCAAAAAAAGGAGAAAAAACAAGAAATTGTGATGTCATATGTCTTTGTTCAGGCTGCTATAACAAAATGCCATAAACTGGGTAACCTATAAACAACAGAAATTTATTTTTATAGTTCTAGAGGCTGGAAAGTTCAAGATCAGGGTGCCAGGAGATTTGTTTGTTTGCTTCACGGTTCATAAATGGTACCTTTTTGGTGTGTACTCACATGGTGGAAGGGGGAAGCTAGCTCTCTGGGATCATGATTCGCATTCATGGGGGTTGAAAATTTTTTTTTTTCCCCTAGTGAAAAGTAGAATCTGTTCCTAAACTCAAAATATTTATTGTAAAAATAACAACATTCTAATTTCTACAGAATTTAGGTAAGCTCCCTGAGAAGATTATATTTTATTCATTTTTTTTATCTGCAGTGTAGTGCCTAGCACAGTGTTTGATCAGTAGAAGGCATTTATTAAACATTGTTTCTGAACTTTTATAAGATTATGAACTTCTAACAAGATAGGACTACACATTATTTATCTCCGTATCTCTGGAATCTAGTATGGTATCTGGTTTACATTCTCCATTCTTTCATTTCCAGGATATTTGTTGAGCAACTATTATGTGGCACATACAGTTCTAGGTGCTTATAATTAAATGAAAACGGGATGTCAGGGATAGCAGTCATATGTGTGCTGAATAAATGCCAATTTTATTTATTGATGTTTATGTAAGTCAGTAAGAACTGTCTTGTCATGGGCTTGCATTATATAAAGTTTTACTTGTATTTATCATATGTTTTGCTTGCTATATTCCCTTTTCTGTGCCCTGTAATTCTGATTTTGAAACTAGAATAACCATTGCCACTCTTGTCTTTCAGAGATTATTTTTAGAAAGGTTCTAAGCCCCTGATCTAAAACAATTCTAATTGAAGACACAATATTTTTGATCAAGATGGAATTGACAATTATAAACTGTAATATATAATTTAGATTGTATGCACCAATGAGGACAGGAATTTTTGTTTGTTTTGTTCACTTTTATATCCTTATAACTTAGAATATTGCTTAGCATAGAGAAATTGCCCAATAAAATTTGTTAATCAAATTTTTAGGAAAAGAACAAATCTGTATCAGCATCAAATTAAAGTTTTATTAATGAAATATTATATAAAATCCTTTTTCTGAAAACATTATTAGTCATGGGAGCCAAAACGTATAACACAAAATGTAAAAGAAACCAACAATTGAAGATAAGTTTATAAAGAAAAGATTTCTTAGCATAAGAGTCAGAGCACTTGAGTTCTGAGTGCTTTGCCATTAACTTGCAATATGACCTTTGCCTGATCCTTTTAAACTTTATGAGCCTCAGGTTTCTCATCTGTGAATTGCAGATGTGAAAATCGATTTCTAAACTCTCTTCCAATGTCAGTATTAAATCCATGTGATTGTTTAATCTAAAAGGAATGGTACTTGATTGGAGTTATGTAAAACCTAATTCAACTATTCTGTAGACCATCTCAATAAGCTGCTGGTCATTTTCTCATATTTTAAATTTATTATTGTCTCATATTGGGAGAAGAGTGGTAGATGAGCAGGCAATAATACAGACAACAGTGTTAACTTGTGAAAAAAACTTTCCACAAAATGAGCCTTTATCTAAAAAGATAAAGTAAAATAAATAGCTAGGGGGGAAAGGGGAATAAAATAATATGATGCATTTTTATTTTCATCTCATATTATGCATTTAAATTTTGATTGTGAATAGCAGGAAGAAGGTTGGATTGATGTCCGCTCAGGAAAGCTGACTTTCCTTTCTGAAAAATTTCTCTTAGAATTTCACCTTTCTAAAAGATATCAAATCTATTATCTATATTTTAACAGTGAGAAATAGTAGTAGATATATTACTTCTATTTAATACATATGGTTTCTAATAATTTTGCATAAATGGGTAAATCAATGCATTTGAAGCCATAAAGTGAATACCTGTGTTATTTGGTTTTTTTATTTTTTCCGTGCCCAGCTTCTTGAGAATTAACACCTGAAAAATACCGTAACACAAAGTTCACATTATTGAGGATTGCCTTGGGGAAGGGTACAATTGCCATTAACCAAATATACAGCTACCGGAGGCTTTCATTGGGAATGAGAATTCTTGGACAAAAACAAAGATTTATGATGGCGTCTGAAATAGGCAGGCAAGTAGCTTAAAAAGCAAGCAACCATTTCAAATTGATTCTTTTTGCCTGCATCCGGAGTCAGTGTCACTAATGTCTGGCTTTCCCTGGGATTCATGATATGAAATCTTTATCTTAAGAAATCTTTGTTAAGGGTAAACAAACAGAGAATATTTAGTGTGTATTATTCCAATATGATGCCTATAATGTAGCACTAGGCCTATTGTTATATCTTTCATAGTTACATGACTGTAAGTTTTTAAAAGACTTGATTCTGTAAATATATTTTAAAGATACATAAAGTTAATTCAAATTCAAAATTATATATTCTCCTTGAATTATTTTGATTTTAAATGGTTACCAAAATATAAAACCATAAAAAAAATCAAAATTTACTTTTAGATTTTCAATAGAAACTTTTAATAAGCTTATGATTTTGATTCATTATACTTTGGGCTAGTGAAGGGAATATAGCGATTTGTATAATTCTTCTAACTCCCTTATTAATGAATGAAATGAAAAGTTTATAACTGCAAAAATATGACCCATCCCAAACTTTATGACATTTATTTTTTAGGAAAACCTATGATTGGTAAATCACATAATTATAGTGAAACTAGTTTAAAAAACATTAAATAAATTTCAAGTGCAAAGTATCCTTCATGAAGCTAATTCTAGCTAATTTTCCAAAGATTATATCTGAACCTAGCCACCTTTGTCTAAAATGCCTGATTGTGAAGTGACTTTGAATACTCATTATTGCATATTGATTCCTTTAGACATCTCCCTGATTTTCGACTCATAGTCTTTTCAAGGAAATTATGGGAAATTGTGTCATTAGAGTTTATATTTCATATTTCTTCCATTTAAATGCTTCAACTGTAGTCCTCTTGCTACAAAATTACCTCGTCTAATACCAATATTTTTTTTTGTTTATGCAATTCTACAAAGAATTTGTCCAGTCCTAAGTCTTCAATGTGAACCTCCAAGCTAGTTATTACCTAACTTATTCAATTATTAATTCCATCAATAGATATTTATTGAGTGACTTTTTACGTGTAGGGCACAGTACCAAATAAATACAATCGTGAGAATCTCTGCTCTTCAAGAATATCTTTATTCTTGTTCTTCATTTATTCTTTCATTCAACAAATATTTATTGGATGCTAATATATGTCAGGAAAATACTGATGAGGATTAAAAAAAAATACAGAGTCCAGCCCTGGAAGTATAAAAAATAATTTCAAATTCATGAGTTAAATGTAATTATAATAAAGGTTTTACACAGGAGATTTTGGAAGATGTACGGACATGGAGATTCAAGGAAACGTTCTGCATTATTTAGGGTCTTGCCTGGGATGTCAAACCCAAGCCAGTTGTCTTGGTTTGTGTTTCTCTAAAAGTTGACCTTAAGACAAGGATTCAAGTATAAGTAGTTTATTTGATAAACTAGAAGATGAGTGAGGCAGTAAGACAGGGAGGAGAAGGAAGTCAATATAAAGTGTGTATAATCAAGCCAGTTACTACTGTGGGCAGCTAGAACTTACATACTCCAGGGAACTCTGAGAAAAGTGTAAAGTATGGTACTCAATTTAAATTTACTTACCTCCCCTCTACCTCAGAGTAAGGAAGTTGGTTTTTATCTATAAACTTCCTGTCCATTATTGCTGCTTCGGGAGGCGTTGATTCTTTGTCACTTTCAGCTTGTCCTATGCCTGTCTGAGTATGCTCTTGTGACTGACTTAAGCCTTTAGATCCATAAGGCACATATTTGCATTGAGCAGCCTTTGGTGTATATGGTTGTCACAGCCATGTGCACAGGCTATGAATGAATATGAATGAATTTGCCCCAGAGCAAAGATTTCCCATTAAAGAAGTCCTGTGTTGGACCCTTACTGTGCTCAGTCCTCCCAAAGTTCTCTGTTGCAGGGATCTAAGTTGCACATCTCCAGGTTGCCATACCAGGTGACCATGGCCCCCTTGCTTCTATAATATTATTATGGCATCTTCCTAGGACCCTTCCCACACTTCATTTCTACCCCATTCCTTCAACATAATATTGTATATGTGGCTTTGGAAGATATGCTTTATGACTGATTTGCTACCTTTGAAGCCAGTTCATAGGCTTAGTTTTTTCTTGGTTATCTGACCAAAACATACACAAACATACTAAGACTTTTGGATATAACAAGATTATGAGTTTGAACATTTCTATGAAAACTAAGAAACATTTTTTAAGAGAGATTAAGATGGTGTTAGTTGTTTAATAGAATTTGTTAAAGGTGATGATGAAAAGAGGGGATGTCCTGAGCACTATAAAGACAGAATAAAATCATGAATTTGAAGAAATCAGAACTAAAGAAGTGAACACATATAATTTTGTAGAGGAAATCTAGTTCAACGTCTCCTATTAGGGAACAGACGAGGAAAATGAGGCACAGATAACAATTTATCTAAACTCATTAGAGGCATTTTTAGGCCTAGATCCTGGGGCTCCTGACTCCCCAATATAGCCTGTATTCTGGTCTGCATCCCTACTTCTAAAGTGGGTATTTCTTTTTGTATAGGACTTTTCCACAAAACTTTGCTAACTAATAAATTCTATTTGGAGGTCACATCTTACAAAAGGAACTGAACAGAAACAAAATGATTCGGGATTTGAAAGGTTAAGCCAAAGAGGCTTTTTACTGGAAAATGGGAGACTCTTGTTATACCCATTAAGCATAATGATTGGTGACTGTGAGTTATAATGCTTTATGCTCTGGTTAACCTAATCAACAAAATCTGTAAAATATCAGTCCATTCACTGCTAACCCTAGGAGGTGCTTATAGAGAAATCTTAGGCTTTCATATTAATTGGAACAAATTGCACATAATGGGTTTCTCTAACTGGTCTGGTGCCTCACACTGTCAAATCTTTACAGTTCAGGTCTTGAGAATCACTCTCTTGGGTATAAAGATACAAAAAGCTTCATCTTCCTGAAGTTACCAACATGAGGTATAAGTGGATTGTTGCATGAATCATAAGTAATAGGAGTTTACTACTCCTTCTCCCATTATTGTTAAGCAGAAAATAAACTGCAAAGCTAAACACTTGCCCCAGGCTTACTTACATCTTCGTTTCCTTACCTCTGAGAATTCAGGTGCATTTTCGACAAGTTTACAGCCTCATAAGACATTAATATGGCCCTTTGGTTGCAGTAATGTTCCGCTGAGTGCGGTGTTCTCAGAATGGACCATGTGTACTACTAACAGTGCATTAAATCTCTCTTAGGCCCCGCCAGCCACTAACATCAAAGCTGTTTCAGGAGAGCTATTTGAAGAGGTTGCGGAGCCAAGGGTGAGGGCTGTGTTCAATAATGAAACTGTGTCTTGTTTTGCAACAAAAACCTACAACTCTTTTCTTCTCTTTTGAACCCTGATGTCTTATAATCAGAGTAGGAGCCTGAACAGAGAGAAGGTAACTGATGTAATTAGGTAACAATAAAGGCATCATGCGAACTTCAGTAACAAAGATAAAAACTAGTTGGATAAGTGTTGTGCTATATTGTCCTGACTTTTCTTTTCTGTTCCCCAATCTTGCTGAGGAAAAAGTGCCCAGAAAGTTGTAGTAGCAACTTATCAAATAGCAAGAGTTTAGCAGCAAGTGAAAGAATACTGAGACCAGAGTGGCTCAGTTACCAGTGTGTGTATGTGTGTGTGTGTGTGTGTGTGTGTGTGTGTGTGTGTGTGTATAGTGAGAACACTTGAGATCTACTATTTTAGGTAACTTCCAGTATACAATACATTATTATTAACCATAGTCACCATATTGTATCATAGGTTTCCAGTACATACTCATCTTATAACTAAAGTTTGTATCCTTTGATCATTATCTCTCGTTTTCCCCTAGCTCCATCCCTGTGTTACCACTGTTGTAGTCTCTGTTACTGTGAGTTCAGAAATGGTACCTGAAAGGTGATGGATGTATTAATTAGCTTGGGTTTGGTAATAATTTCACAATGTATGTATTAAGTAATATATATTAATATATCTCACAGCATCACATTTTACATCCTAAATATCTATAATTTTTATTAGTCAATCACACCTCAATAAAGGTGAAAGAAATGGTGGCTCACACAGTAAGAACATTATTACCTCATATAGCAAGAAGGCATAAAATAAGTGGTTCTGAGGCTTATTTAAGAATTCACTGACATCATCAAGGATTAAAAATTTTTCATCCTTGGTAAGATGGCTGATCTGAGACACCAGCTGCCAGAATATCTTAGAAAGAAGGAGAAGTTTTAGATGAAAGAGAAAAAATGAACAGACAAACAGATTGGATGTGAGTCTGAAGGAATAGTGCCGGAACCTTCAAGAGACTCCACAAGAAAAAGTTGTGGAGCAGAACAAGAAGGAGCAAGATACTGGCAAAGATCAACCCCCAGGAGGCTTGGAGTCCAGTGAGAAGGTTAAGTAGAGCTGTTTGGTTCTCCCTCCCTTGTATCTCTGACAGACGGTGGGCTCCCAAACTGCTGGAGAGACTTTCAGCCCACACAAGCCAAGAGGTTGCTTCTGCCAGTGAGCTGGGAGCTTCTTGTGGCCAGGGCACCAGGCTCTCAGCTCCCCTGGGGAGCTTCCTGCCCCATAGACTCGAGCTGGGATTGCTTCTCTACCCACCATACACCTTTGTCCTCCCCAGGGGGCTTCAACTCCTCAGAGTTCATCTTGCTCATTCCTTCACAGACATTTTCCAACTCTGGCCCAGCCTGCAGGAGCCATGGGAGTGCAGTGGGTCCCAGGTGATCTGCATGACTCCAGAGCCTGCACATTCTGGGCAGACTGCCTCCCGGAGAGAGGGTTGGAGATGAACAGAGTACTAGCATTCCTCTGTCCAGACTCTTTTCCTCCCCTTCCTCTCCCTAATCCATGGCTGCCAAGAGAGACACTTGAAACCACATTGAGGTTTCCACAGAGAGTGAGGTTCAGGACTTTCCTCTTGGGGCCCTGCAGTGGACTGAGGGGTGCTCGATCTGTGAGCTCTCTGCTCGCTGGTCCCCCTAGTGCTGCTTGCTCAGTGGCTCCATCAGAGAAAGGCACGCCTCAAGGCAGAGGGACATCAGTCTGGCTCGGGGAAACTGTGGGCAACTCGGGAACAGCACCTTTCTCCTTGGCACGGTCAGGGATTAATATTCTTGGTCTCAGGAGGTGAGGGAATCCACATGGGCAAATCTGGGAAAGAGTGTGGGTCCTAGCTATTCCGTGCTTGTGGGGTATCCCCTCCCGCATGGGAGGGCTGCACTCTCAGCTCAGGCCGGGATCTTGGGTGGGGAACCTCCTAGCCCACAGCACAGTTATAGGGAAACACAGCTATTTTGAGGTCCTGCCTTCCATCAGCTACTGGAGAAAGACCATGGAACAGAGGAGGGAGTGGAGAAGCAAGGCCTACTGCAGACTGCTAGATTGTGAATCTCAGATGGCCCCTCCTCCACAAGCAGACTTTCTGGTTGGCTGGGGCCACTTCAGCCCTCCCTGGTGGCATTGTCCAGAAGCTGGGAATAGACCTTTGACTCCTGCCAAAACAGCTACCTCACCAGCTTTTACAGAGCATGAGGGCATACTCACCCACCCAGCCCTGCCCACCCACATTCCTACACCCACCTCTGCTGTGGCAGAGAATAAGGACTCACCTGAAGTTCCAGGGCCCCACCCACCATGTAGGGCCTTCAAGTGCTTCTCCTGAGGGACTAGACTTGGTAAAACATTGCAGCTTGTTCCTTCTGGCAAGCACCACCTACTGACAAAGAGGCAGATTTGCACACCCTTTCAGCATTTACTGACTCAATTTTACATGGTGTGAGGGGTGCAAGGAGTGGCCATTTGGGGGAGTACCTACCCCTCCCCACAGAAAAACTGCACTGCTGAATAAGGGTGGAAAGATCCCAGCCAGGGGACTTAGCATAGAAGTGTTTAGGCCCCTCCCCCCATGAATAGCCCTCCTGACATGGGGAGCTTTTTCTGTCCTTCCTACCAGCAGGTCCCCCTAGTGGCCAGAGAAACAACTTCTGAGCCCTGCTGAGGCTGTGGGATGTCTTTCAGGTTCCCACAATCCAGCCACAGTTTGTCTTGTTCCTCCTCCCATCTAGGGGAAATAGAGATCAAGCAAACCCCTGGAAGCTGCAGGGTTCCTCCTAAAGCTTGGAGCATTTGTATGCCCTGCCTGGAGGAGCAGAGCTTACCACAGGCACAAGAGATCCTCTCAGCAGCTGGCTCTTCCACACAAACATCAATCAGTGATGGCGGAACAACCCGAGAGCTAAGCATCGTGCCTCACAACTCAAGTAAACAGGAAGTGTCTGATTCATACTCATAAGTACCATCGACCATCATTGAGATTAAGGTGGGGAATCTCACTGTGCACTCTTGGGAAGAGGGGAAGAGAGCAGGTCAGAGGCACCCCAAGAGGCACACCAAACCTGCTAGAACACCCCATAGGCAACTAAGGATCAGCATTCCTCTCCCTAACACGCTCATGGATTGATCTTTAGGGACCTGGACACAGGGTCATAAGTCAGGACTAGCACTCCCAGGTCGGAATCAAGAGGCCAGATGAGAAGAAATCAGTGAAAGAACTCTGGAAACATGAAAAATCAGAGCAAAAGGACCCCCCCCACACAAAAAAACAACAACTGCTTACCAATGGGTACCAACCAAAAGCAAAAGATTGAAATGACAGATGAAGAATTTCAAATATGGATTGTAAGGAAGCTCAATGAAATACAAGAAAAAAATAGAAAGCCAACACAAAGAGACCACAAAAACAGTACAAGAAATGAATGAAAAATTTACTAAGAAATTTGAGCTATTAAAAAAAAATCAGAACACTTGGAAATGAAAAATTCAAGGAAATAGGAAACACAGTGGAAAGCTTAAGAATATGCTACATGAGGCAGAAGAAAGTATCTCAGAGCTTGAAAACAACAGCTATAAGTTAAACAAGTCAGTCAAAGAAAAAGAACTGGGAAATAAGAGGAACCTACAAAACCTATAAGAAATATGGGATTATATAAAGAGAATTAGAAAAAGAATCACAGTGACCCCTGAGGTCAAAGAAGAAAATACACAATGGTTGGAAAACCTATTTCAGGGAATAATTGAGGAAAATTCCCTAGCCTTGCTAGAAATCTAGATATCCAGGTACAAAAAGCTCAAAAGACCCCTGGGACATTCATCATACAGAGGCAATCACCATGGCACATAGTCCTCAGACTGGCCAAAGTAAACATGAAGGAGGCACTCCCATGAGCCATATGTCAAAAACAATAGGTAACTTACAAAGGAAAACCCATCAGACTAACTGCAGATTTCTCAAGTGAGACCTTACAAGCCAGAAGAGAGTGGGGCCCCATTCTCAGTCTTCTCAAACAGAATACTGCCCAGCCTAGGATTTTTTATCCTGAAAAACTAAGTTTCTTATATGAGGGAGAAATAAAGACATTCTCAGACAAGCAAACACTGAGGGAATTTGTCAAGACCAGACCTGCCCTGCAGGAAGTATTCAGAAATGCATCATACACAGATAAGCACAACAGTGACCCACCAGTGTAAAATCCCCCAAAAGCTGAGGCTCAGAGCCCACGTACCATAATGGCTCAAGGGGGAAAACAAAGAAATAAAGTTCTACTCAACAGGGTGAACAAAAATCCACCCCACTTAACAATTCTTTTAATAAATGTGAATGGCTTGAATTCCCCACCCAAGAGAATAGCCTGGCTGACTGGATTAAAAAAAAATACAAACCCAAGTATCTTCTATCTCTAGGAAACAAATCTAACCCACAAGGACTCATTCAGACTCAAGATGAAGGGATGGAAAACAACATTCCATGCAAATGGAAACCAAAAGAAAGCTGGTGCAGCCATTCTCATATCAGATAACACAGACTCCAAATCAACACAAGTAAAGAAAGAGAAAGATGGGCATTGTAAAATGATGAAGGGAACAATTCAACAAGAAGACATAACAATCCTAAATGTTTATGCACCTAATATAGTTGCACCCAGATTCATAAAGTAAACCCTACTTGATCTAAACAAAATAATAAATGACAGCATTGTAATACCTGGGGACTTCAACACCCCACTGACAGAGTGGGATAGATCCTCCAAACAAAAAATCCCTGACAATACCAGGGAGAAGAATGTTGGTCTCAAGTCACACACGGGGTGCCCAAGATGGGTCAATGCTGCTCCACCTCAGGGTTTTCCCGATTTGGCTGGAGTCACTGGGCAAGTAGCACCAAGAAGGGCCAGTCTGTAGTGAGCTCACAGTCTGAGCACCCCTCAGTCCACTGCAGGGCCCCAAAAGGAAAGGCCCATTCCCTGTGGATGCCTTTGGGTAGTGGCTAAATTTTCTCTCAGCACCCACGAGTAGGGGAAGGAAAGGGCTGAATGATAGACTAGGTGGAGGAAGGACTGCACACTAGTAGTCTTTTACCCTCTCTCCAGGTGGCAGTCCTCCCAGAATGACCAAGCTCTGGAGTCCCACAGCTCTCCTGGGACCCACTGGACCGCTCTGGGCCAGAGTTGGGAAATGTCTGTTTGGTCATGAGCAAGACGGATCCTGAGGAGTGGAGGCCCCCCAGGGATGACAATGGCACCCAGTGAATGGAGAAGTCCAATACGGCACCTCCTGACAGGCTCAGGTCTATGGGGCGGGAGGCACGGCCCCAAGGGAGCTGGAAGCCTGGTGCCCTGTCTGTAAGAGGTTCTCTACTCACCGGTGGCAGCAGTCTCTGGGCAGTCTCTGAGTCTCAGCAGGTCTCTGCAGCAGCTTGGGAGCCCACCAGCAGTCAGAGATGCAAGGAAGGGGAATTTTAACCGCTCCACCTACCCTTCTCATTGGTCTCCAAGCCTCTCAGGACTTAACCCTGCTGATGCCTTTCTCCCTCCAGTTCTGCTCTGCATCCTCTATAGAGTCTCCTGTAGGTTCAGACACCCTTCCTTCTGACCCTTATTGGATCTGTATTTGTCTTTTTGTTTTTTTCTCTTTCATCTAAAATTTCTCCTTGCAGAGACACTTTGGCTAGAGGTGTTTCTCATCTGCCATCTTGCCTCTCTATTACACATGTATTTTAACACGATTCTTAAGCCTAAATTAGGTCTAAGTCTCTGTCCTAAGGACTATAGACTACTGGGCTCTCTAGGTTCTTATACCCTTTCCATAAAATGATGAAAAAGCCAATTTACTATTATTAATTAAAGATTATAGAAATGTAAGCTCTTGTAGTAGGTACTCTGAAATGTTGATGTAAAAATGAAAGAATAGAATCTTTCAAGTTCTAAATATCCATACCTATATTAGCATATTACAAATGATAACTATTAATAATAATCCTTAAAGTATATGAAAACTAGTACATACATACAGAATATTTCCCTATATATAATATGTTAACTGGATTTATAAATATTTAAACATTAGACTAGTCAAATTTAACTATTGAATTACATGAAGAAGATCAAAATTTTATTCATCACATCAGTGGTGTATGTAAAGGTATCCAGCTCTCCACTAGGATAGGTCTGGTTTATTTCTGTTGTCTTAATGCATTATTGACATAATCTGTCTCAATAGTGATCAGTTTTGGACAATATAGTAGTAATAATTCTAATAAGTAGAGTAATAAAAATGTATCATGATGTTTATTTTTGTTGTCAACATGCCAAATGAGTCAGACAGAAACATGCAATGCTCTAGAGTCTAAAAATGTTCTCTCTTATGGTTGAATGGTAGATTATTATTTAAATATTTTTTCAGAACTACATTAGGTTTTACTACCTTACCTATCTAACTCTCTACATGTATGTGTATATTACATGTATGAGTTTATAGTATTTTTTCTCTGCATATTGGGAGACTATGCTATGTAATTAAAATCAAAACAAAATTTGATAAGAAAAATCTGTTCTTAGTTTTCTAGCATATGAAATGTCAACATGTTCTTAGATTATATGTGAGTATTTTCAACCAAGAAATATAAATTGATTAGGAGTGATTTAGTTCAACTCACTACATCTGTACTAATTATACAAAATAAGAAATCATTTTTACTCAGAAATTTGAAAATCTGCTGCAATATTAGTGAAAGCATTAGTAGCTAAAATGTCTAGCTTTTAATTGAGCTGATCAAAGCCATTTAAAGAAATACACACACAAAAAAGGATTAAAATACCACAGAAATCCTCAAAAGTTCTAACAGTAGGAAACAGGCATCTTGAAACTATAATAATTAGATTTAACAGCTTTAACAAAAACTGAAACTTTGAACCCAAGAGACAAAATTACTACATTTGATTTAAACGAAGGATATCATATTTGTAAAAATATTTTGAAAGGATTTTTTTTACTCCAATGTTGCATACTTGAGAGAATAGAAATCTTTATGGTACTGTATTAGCTTAGAGATGTAAAGCTCTTGAGTTTCTCAAAAGTGCTTAAGAGAAAATTCTTTGAGGAAGCCCTGAAGAGAATTTAAAAATGCCCCTAAGATAAAGTTATATGTTTCTGGGATCCAATTGAAGAAAATGCCTCCCAATCCAGTCTTTTTAAATTAATGGATCTGGGAACATTAAGTCTAACACAATTTTCAGTCCTGTCTTTTTGCCATTTCCTGCGTAGGGCAGTGTAAGAATAATCTACCACCCCTTCCCTTTCATCTTGTTTATAAAGATAATGGGCATCATGCTTATCTCTCCTGATTAGGCCAGATGTGGGGATGCTAGGCTTTTGTTGAATTTTCAGCATTGGGCCAGCTTTTCTACAAAAGGTCATTGGTGACAAAAGATTTTGATTTCCCTTATTCACTGTAGAACTATTTACTGTAAAATAACCTTTGTAATTGAAATTTAAAGAGATTTACTTTGTCTAGCCTTAAGAAGATAAAGCTCAGAGAAGTGATATGATTTCATTCTGAAGTCTATTCTATGACAGGGGTTTTTCAGTTATATTAAAAGTCAGGGCAAAAAGCACACAGCTAAAGAATAAGTAAGATAATATGTGGTAGAAATTAGAAGCTTTTGGATTTTGATTTGGGGATAACTAGGATTCATCTGTCAGACGTTTGCTTTTTAAAGATATTTAAAGAAAAGTTACCTAAATAATCATTTTCCTGGAAATGTTGGAATGCTATCTTTGCTGGGCCAGAGTAAACAACGGTTAGATGTAATAGTAATGCTATTTTTTTGAAGTTTAATATGTGCAGTATCTATTATTTATAGTACTTTATAATTATAAATGAATTTTATAAGTCTAAATTTATCAAACTTACCTATCAATCAATAAAAACAAGGCAATTCTTTGGAGGAATCCAAATTCTTCAAATGACACACTTGAAGCCTTATAGTAGCCTGAACATTTAAACTGCTAATTTTGTGTATATGTGTGGGAGTGAATGAGTGTATGTGTTTGCTTTGAAAGCATGCGTATGTTAATGGCTTGATTTAACCATTTCACACTATTCACGTATATCAAAACATCACATTGCACACCATAAATATGTATAATTTTTATTTTTTAATTATACCTTAAAAGCTGAAAAAATAGTAAAATTTCATTTAAATGAATTTGGGAAATATAGCAATTTACATAGAAAAACATTTTAAATTTCATTAGCATACTACTCTGAGACAATTCTCAGCATTGTGAAGCACTGTCTCTATTCCTTTAATATGCATATATATATATATATTCTTCTGTCTAGAGAAGTTGTGTATGCTTGTATATTACATCAAAACTAAAATCACATCATGTAAATAATTTTGTTTCCTAATTGACTATTTTCTAATAAAATTATACTTATGATTAAAAAAACAGAAAACATCAAATCAAGAAAATCCTATTTTAAAAAATTTTTTTGCACTTTCTTTTTATTTTTGTGGGAAAATCTTGTTTTATCTAGTTAAGTTGCTACGGAAACTATCAAGAACAAAAATGTTCTCAGTTTAGCTGGTGAAAAAACTTGAAGTGAGCAGGGAGTAGAAGGAATATAAGGAAATTATTACTTCAAACTCGCATCACTAACCTATCTGATTATTTAGTGAATCCCTTAGTGGATCAGACTTAAATCTAGAAGGTGATAATGACTCGTTCTTCGACAAGTGTAAGTCTTTGTTGTTGACAAAAACTAATAAAAGGTTGTCTGCCATTATAAGATGTTTAATGTGGCCATTAAAAACCTTCAGCTCCCTCAGTACCTGACTCTGGATTACGGTCTCTCCAAGTAGGCAAATTTATTTAGCTTTGCCTGTTGAATCCCATATTTAGCTTTCAATTTTATTGCTGGCATTTTCTTCTTCCATTGTAAGTGCAAAAACATTTCAAATCCTGCATTATCAAGTTCAATTCAATTATCGTATTAAAATATCAGCAATATGGTAACTACTACAGCCATGTAATTGTTCAAAGATATTTAGCTCTTGGAGATTCTCTATCCAAAAAGGAAAGTTTGTTTTGTTTTGTTTTGTTTTCAAATAGTCTTGGCAGCGTCTTGCTTCAGGATAGCTAATGATGTCATTAAAAAAGTGAATTCTGAAACATACTACCCATATCCTTGTAAAGAAGGAAATATGTCTCATAAAATCATCAGTTTTGTATGATATTAATCAATGCTTTTTTGAAAGATGTTGGCAACTTCTTAACTGTTTCTCCATGTCTATACAGCATTCAGGGACTGAACACATTTTAGCAACAGCTTTTTATCTTTCATTTTCTTCTGATATTGCTCCATTTTTATGAAGTTATTTAATGATTTATTAAAATAGTTCAAACAATTATTGGTATAGTTTACATATATGTACGTAATTTGTAAAGCATATTCCAGTGTTTCACAAATGAATAGGTAATACTCTTTGTTATAGTTATCTGCTTGAACATATTATGGAAAAAGAAAACAAAATGGAGAGATACATTGAATATGTAAAATTTTTAAAATTTCACATAATCTCTGTTTTTGAGCTAATTAACCAAGAAAGTTAGATGCAGATTTTGGAATCTCCTGTCACCTGTAACATCAGACAATATTACTAAGTTTTCATAGCCACTTGCTCATCTTAAAAGATGTTGCAATATCATCAGCACACATTTAATATGCATATATTTATATATATAAATATATACATATAAATATGCACATTTAAGTAGCTGCCCCCATCCCACAGTGAGTGCTTCTTCTCATATGTTCTAGTGTCTTAATTCAAATGATGCTATAGGTACATTTTTATTTTTCTAATTCAAATGTGCTTAGGGAACAATTTCAGATCCTTTCAGGAATCCCAAAACTCTATAGAACATGGTTTGTAAACTAGTCTGGGCAAAACTTCAAACGTTTTTGCATTTAAGAGTACTAGGCCATGTAGATATCTATATCTATACTGATATATTTCCCTTCAATTTATATTTTAAAGGTGCTATTAATCCCTGAACTGTTAAAATATGTGAAGTTACTGTATAAGCAGGCAGAATATACTAATTTTGAGAGAGATAATGGAGAACTCACCTGGGGATTGACAAAGCTGTATATAAATAAATTTTAACACTAACTATGATGTTGGAACAATTATATTAAACTAGCATAAATCCAAAGTTAATGTGGCTTTAGATATTTTCATAGGGAAACATTATCAATCCACCCACAATAAACCTTTGAGCTTGAAGAACATACAGTGGGCTGGGACAAAGTCTGTCGGGCCCACAGAACAGACAGTTGTTTGTGACAAAAGTTTGCCCAGGTGTGTTAATAGACTCCAGTCTTTCTTCCTGTAATATGATTTCAGTTAATGAAAACTCAGGGAAAGGACCAGAGGTAATTGTTTTCTTATTTGGCAGTTCCAGATTTTAGACAGAAAGGGGATCTTCAGAGAACAGCTTCATCCTGTGCTTTGGGAAAGACAGAGGATTGAACAGCAGGAGGGGGGAAGATAAGAGAGACCTTGAGTCTTCTTCTTCAGTTTAACATGTCAAAGTGCCACATTTTGGGATATTGTTTTCTGAGCCCCAACAAGTTCCATCACCCCATCTCTGTTTCTGTCTTTTGTCACATGATGTTCTCTCTGTGTCTCTCTGCCTCTTCACTGGTGAGCACTTCCTATGTCTTCACATCATCTTCTTGTGAGGACACCAGTCATATTGGATTAACAACTTACTCTATTCCAGTGTGACCTTACTGTAACTAATTATATTTGCAACAAATTTATTTCCAAATAAGGTCATACTTTAAGGTATTGGAGGTTAGGACTTCAAAATATCTCTTTGGGAGGGGGATGCAATTCCACCCATAATAGGCAGAGAAAAAGGGGTATGTTTTGTTGGAGAGTCTGGGTCAAAGTCTGGATAGGGAGAATAGCTGTTGTCAGTCTCAGATACTGGACGTTTGGCTTAGCATTTGGATTTGCTTCTGAACCCTGTGAGGAGGTGGCCTGCAGGCAGACATGGAAGGGGCAATTCACAAAAGGATATATATTTCTGAGACATAGGGATGGACCTGAGACTCTGGGGAGAAAAAAATGGCTGGAGTTTTCAGGATAGAGTGCCAAAGAGAAGAGAGCTGAATGGAGAGAAAATCCTGGAAATCTGCAGATGACTCCTTTGAGTATTCAGCTGAATAGTGATCAGCTCATGTGTTTGAGGAAACTATCTAAGGCTAGAAAGAACTGCCTAGAATGATTTTGCAGATAGCAGTGCACTACAAGAAAGTTAAAGTTCATCCTTAAGGCAGAAGGAAAATGCTAACACCTGGAAATATGGATCTGTAGAAAGGAGGAGCTCTGGAAATGAAACTCTGTGTGTAGACTTTAAAATTATTGTTTAAATTGCTTGAAAAGATAATTGACTGTTTATGCAAACATTATAACAATGTGTGGTATTTTCTGCTAAAGAAAGCATTCATTAAGGACACTTTGCTTTTTCAGTGAGCAGCCCTGACAAACTGGAGAAATTATAGATAATGAAAAGTAGATAATTCTTAACCTAAGAGATGTTGGCTGTGAATTCTGGTAGCAAATTTTCTTTATACTGAGGCACTAATGGATTCCCACAAATTTGCCCTTTGCAGGATAGAATTGCAGCCTCTGTCAAAGGTTTTTGATTCTCTTTCAACACTGAAATATGAACTTAGAGCTGCGGTCCCCAACCCCTGGGCCATGGACTGGTGTTAGTCCATGACTTGTTAGGAACTGGGCCACACAGCAGGAAGTGAGCGGTGGGTGAGCCAGTGAAGCTTCATCTGTATTTGCAGCTGCTTCCCATGACTCTCATCATGACATAAGCTCTGCCTCTTGTCAGATCAGTGGCAGCACTGGATTATCATAGGAGTGTGACCCCCTACTGTAAACTGCGCATGCGAGGGATCTACGTTGTGTGCTCCTTGTGAGAATCTAATGTCTGATGATCTGACGTGGAGCTGAGGTGGTGATGCTGGCTCTGGGGAGCAGCTGCAAATACAGATTATCATTAACAGAGAGGTTTTACTGCACAATAAATATAATGCACTTGAATCATCCTGAAACCATCTGCCCACCCCATCCATGGAACAGTTGTCTTCCATGAAACCTGTCCCTGGTGCCAAAGAGGTTGGGGACTGTGGCCTTAGAATATTTTGAATAGTGTTAAAAAATTGAGAATACTTTAGTAATGTAAAGTGGCTTTTAGCTGTTTGCTGATAAGAGATCTTGTGGAAAGATGTTTGGGAAGAACATTTTCTGAGTCCTAGAGGATAATGAACTTAATGATAAACTTTATGAACCTTTATCCAAATAACTAAATATAAATTTGAAGGAAATACATATACTCTCACAAAAGAACAGATAAGTCTGTTTGAATTTTGACAACTGACATAAACATGATGCCAAATATTTAATCCAAACAGATATTTATTTTATAAAATCAATAACTGTTCAGTTAAAAATCTTTTTTAAAAGAAGGGGAGTAGGAGAAGGAATAGAAGAAGAGTAGAGAACCAACAGGAGAAGGAGAAAGAAGAGGCATCAAAATAAAATTATGAAAATGTGAGAATTCTGAGAATTTATTTCAAATAGAAGCCCTATTATATTGCTAAGAGAATTTTTATAATAGAAGCCCCTGTCATATGGCTTTAGTCACATATTCCATTTATGACATTGGCTTTCCATTAGAAGCTTTTTATTATGGGCAATTGAATGATTTCTTTCTTTTTTCACATTTTTAAAAATTTATTTTTTTATTTCAGAATATTATGGGGGTACAAATGCTTTGGTTACATGTATTGCCTTTGCACTACCCAAGTCGGAGCTACAAGCAGGCCCAATCCCTAAATAGCACACTATACCCATTAGATGTGAATTTACCCATCTCCTCTTCCCCCCTCCCACCTGCCCAACACCCTGTGATTTCTATTTTTTTTTTTCTTATTATTTCTTGCTTCTTCTCAGGGACACACATGACAGTTCCATAAGAGTCCTATACCAAAAAAGCTGATCAGATTTAGAAATATTCAACATTTATTTCTGAGATTAATTCTAGAGTGTATCAGTTTCTAGGCTTAAAATGGTACAAGTCGTACTGTATTTTGAGAGTATAAATTGCAGCCAGAGTGTGGCAGTGGATGAGGCTGGGCAGAAAGCAGGAATCCGAGCACAAGGGCACTTGAACACTTGGATTCCATCGGTTCACCGTTCACTCTTTGGCATTGGCATCAATGTGCCAAGTGGGCTGGAAGTGAAAAAATAAACATATTACATCTTTCTGAAGCATCAGTTTTGTTCAAAATCTGGTAGAGTGTGATGTTAAGGGTAAAAAGTTTTAAAAGTTTAATGCTATAATTAATATGGTTATGGAGTGTAATATTTATGGTAAGATATGAGATTTTAGGTACATTGGAACCTGACAGCATGTTGTAAAGATCTGCTGTGGTACCTGTTTATTATTCTTTGCTTTCTACAGTGATTTTGAGAGAGACATTTGGAAATTTGTAGGTAACAGCATCTGGATTGAAGAAAAAGGGACTAAATTTGTTTCTTCACTATAAAATGAGACTAATACCACTTGCTGTGCCCAGCTTTCAAGGGCATCTTGGAGCCGAGAGATTTTATACAGTAGCACCTTGTAAACTATAGAATAACTGTTGAAATATAAAGAAAAAAAAAGAATAAAGGCTGTAGCAGTGATAAAATCAGAAGAAGAAATATTCTGAAAGATGATGAACAATCCTCAAAATCAGGGAAAAACTCAAGTTCTCTCCTATTAGATTTCTCCACTGTCACAGCACTATACTTGATGCTTCTCTTACCCTAGGCTTTTGAGGTGCTAGAGTCCTAACCTGGTTTCCTGGCTATTTTTCAGAGTGTGTTAATTGTCTCTTGCATATATTCTTTTTAATTCATAGAACTTCCTCTTTCAACTATCTCTTCCTTGCCAAGAGTTTCCAATCTCAACTACTGTTGCTAATCTTAACCTACTATGCTAATTCATGGGGAAAAAAAAATACTCTCTTTAAATCACTTTCTACTTTCTGAAAATACTCCCCAAATGCAGACATAACATATTGTTGTCAAACCGTTGCTTCTATGAGCATCTTCCAGTTGATTTTTTTCTCCATTTTAGGAGCTGTTCCTTAGTCTGTACAACTTTCCTCTTCTTCCCAGACATAGCCACAAATGGCCAAATTTATGGAAGCAGTAACCATTCTATGAAGAACCCTCTGAATAGTCAGGGTGCAAAGGAAAGTCAGAGACTATAAAATAATGGTTTTAGGGTAAAAATTTTCTAAAGTTCTCTTGTGGTTTTATCATTCAATCAATTCTTAACTCACTTTCCAAGACATGATATAAAGTAAAAATGCATTAGTTTAGTGCCAAAGACCTATCATGGCTTAAACCTTGCCCACCCTTCTAGATTCATCTCTTGTCTCTAGTCATAGCTATTTTCTTTTAAGTCAAGATCTGTTTCCCAAACAGTGGCCTCCTATAGCTTCATGCATTTGTTTGATAATTTTCTTTCCCAAATTATATTATTGACAAATTCCTATTTAACCCATAGCTTGGGTATTGTTTCTTCTCTGAAGCATTTTCTGCCCTAATCATTCCCTCAGATAGAGTGAGGTGGACCCTCTTTTTGTTCTCGGATATAATATATGTATTATGATATCATACTATCTTATTTTAGAAGCATTTTATTATTGAGATATAATTTACATACAATAAAATACACAGATCTTATATGCAGAGTTTAATGAATCTTGTTGACAGATGTATATATCTGCTTAACCACTACTTGTGTCATCATTTGGATCATGTCTATTAGCCCCCAAACTTCCTTTTTTCCTCTTTCCAGGTATTCCCTCTTCCCATACATTTGGAGAGACATACTTTTCTGATATCTGTCACCATATCATTAATTTGGCCTGTTCTAAAACTTCGCATAAATAGAATCATAGAATATGTACTCTTTTGTCTGTGGCTTCTTTGATCAATAAAATGTTTTTAAAAGTCTTACCTGTTATTGTGTTTATCAGTGGTTCATACATTTTTATTACTTAGAAATATTCCATTGAATACATATGCTGTAATTTATTTATCCACTCACCTCTTGTGTGTATTTGAGTTATTTTTAGGTTTTTGGATACTATGTATAATGCTGCTATGAACATTCTTGTACAGGACTGTTTGTGGACACACATTTTTGTTGGTATTAAATAACCAGTAGTGTAATTACTGAGTCAAAGAACAGGTGTGTGTTTAATTTTATGAAAAAAGGCTCAATTGTTTTCCAAACCATTTTATATTTCTACTATCAATGTATAAAAGGCCTGCTTCCTCTATTTCCTTGCCAGTGCTTAAAATTGTCATTTTTATATATGTTTTTAAAATTGCATATATTTAAAGTATAACATATGATGAGTTTCAACATATGTATACACTTGTGAAATCATTAAATATAGTCAAGATAATGAGCATATCCCTCATTTCCAAAAGTTTTCTTGTGCCCTTTTGCAATCCTACCCTGCCCCTCACTTTTCCCTCTCCAACGCTCAGCAACCATTGATACGCTTTCTGTCACTATGCTTTAGCTTGCATTTTGTAGAATTTTATATAAATAGAATCATAAAATATGTACATTTTTGTTTAACTTTTTTCACTCAATAGAATCATTCTGAGATTTTTCTGTTACTGCTTATCTCAATATTTTCTTTCTTCTTCTTGCTGAGAAGTATTCTGTTGCATATATATAACACCTCTGCATATCCATTCACCTGTTGTTACACATTTTGGTTGTTTCCAGTTGTTAACTCTTTAAATGAAGCTAAAATTAGCATTCATGTACAATTATTTCTGTGTATGCATGCTTCATTTTCTTTTGGGTGCATACGAAAATGGATGCCTGCTTTATTTTCTGCTCCAACACATGTACAAACCCCCATCCCCACTATTACCGTCTGACACCAAATTGGTATGTTTGTGTTACAATCAATGAACCTACATCTATACTTCATTATCACCCAAAGTCTATAGTTTACATTACTATTTATTCTTGGTGTTGCACATTCTATGGTCTTGACAAATATAGAATAACATGTATTCCCTATTATAGTATCATATAGAATAGTTTCACTGTCCAAAAAACATGTGCTCTATTTATTCAACACTCCCTCCCCCCTAACTCTTTGCAAAAGTGATCTTTTTACTGTCTCCATAGTTGTGCCTTTTCCAGAATACCATATGGTTGGAATCATGCAGTGTTTAGCTTTTTCAGATTGGCTTATTTTACTTACTAATATGCACTCATGTCTTTTCGTGGCTTGATAGTTCATTGCTTTTTAGTACTGAAAAATATTCCATTTTCCCTATACCTCGGTTGCTTTCAAATTTTGGCAATTATGAATAAAACTACTATAAACATTGGTGTGCAGGTTTTCATGCGGACACAAGTTTCCAAACTCTTTAAATAAATACCAAGGAGTATGATTACTAGATTATATGGTAAGGGTAAATTTAGTTTTGTAAGAAATAGCCAAACTGTCTTCCAAAGTGGCTGTACCATTTTTCATTGTCACCAGAAATGAATGAGAATTCTTGTGGTTCCATATCCACAGTAGTGTTTGGTGTTGTCAATGTTCTGGATTTATGCCATTCTATAATAATAGGTATGGAATGACATCTCATCATTGTTTTAATTTTCATTTTCCTCCTGAAATTTGATGTGGACCGTCTTTCTTATGCTTATTTGTAATTTGTATATTTTTTTTGATGAGATGTTTTTTTCATGTCTTTTGACCGTTTTTAAATTGGGTTGTTTTCTTATTGTTGAGTTTCAAGAATTTTTTGTGTACTTGGGACAACAGTTCATCACTTATGTCTTTTGAAAATATTTTCTCCCATTATGTGACTTGTCTTCTCATTCATTTGATACAGTTGGTTTTTGAACATTGTATTTTTTATTTTGATAAGTAATTGATCTTATATCCTGAAATCCTATAAATCTTATAAAATAAATAGCCACAAACAGGGAACCATGACCTCCCCAAATGGACAAGGCAAGGAACCAATGACTGACCCTAATAAGAGGGCAATATATGAACTCTCTGACCAAATGCCAGTTATAAGGAAACTCAGTGATTTCTAAAATAACATAGAAAAGCAATTCAGAAACTGCATGAAGAGACTGAAATAATTTTAAAAAATTTGAACAAAATCTTGGAACTGAGAAATGCATTTGCTGAATCCAGAAATTCACTAGAGGCTTTCATCAGCAGAATGGATCAAGCAGATGAAAGAATCGATGAGCTCGAAGACAGGCTACTTGAGAACACACAGTCAGAGGAGAAAAAAGAATGAAAAGAAACAAAGTTCACCTACAAGATAAAAAAAATTACCTCAGAAGACCAAATTTAAGAATTATTGGTGTTCAAGAAGAATTTCAGCAAAAGCAAGAAGTAGAAAGCTTGTTCAAAAAAATAATAACAGAAAAATTTTCAAATCTTAAGAAAGAGATAATTATCCAGATATAGGAAGGTCAAACAATGCAAAACAGATTCTATGCAAATAATACAACCCCATGGCATATAACAGTCAAACTCTCAAAGGTCAAGCAAAAAGAAAGGATCCTAAAAGCCACAAGAGAAAAGACACAAATAACATATAAAGAAGCTCCAATTAGTCTGGTAATAGACTTCTCAATGGAAGCCATATAGGTCAGGAGGGAGTGGCTTTAAATTTTCAAAGTGCTAAAAGAAAAACCTGTGATTCAAGAATATTGTATCCAGCAAAGCTATCCTCCAAATGTGAAAGAGATATAAAGTCTTTCCCAGACAACAAAAGCTGAGAGAATTCACTACCACTAGAGCCATCTTAACAAGAAATGCTAAAGGGAGTTCTTTAATTTGAAAGAATAAAACAGTAACATGAATTTGGTGTGCAATCCACTCATAACTCTAGTATGAAGTCCAAAAGATAAATCTATCCTAAACAATAATAGTTACCACAGCCTGTTAAAAAACAGGCAATATAAAAATATGTAAATGGAGACAATATAAAGTTGAAATATGGGAAGGATGAAGTTAAAGTGTAGAATTTTTTTTCATTTTTTTCTTTTGTTCTGTTCTTTGTGATCTAAGACATGTTTTTATCTCCTTAAAGTAACTTCTTTTATCTATAAGATGCTATCTTATAAGCCTTATGGTAATCACAATGCAAACACCTATGAAAGACTCACTAAAAAAGGCACTAAATTGAAAGATACTACCAAAGAAAATCACTTAACCACAAAGGAAGACAGTAAGAAAGGATGAGAGGTGTTACAAAATAACCAGAAAATAAGCAAAAGCACAGCAATAGTAATTCTTACCTATCAATAATAATACTGAATGTAAAAGGACTCCATTCTCCAATTAAAAGACATAGGTTGGCTATATGGAACCAAGCCAAACTATATGCTGCCTACAAGAAACCTACTTGTATAAAGACACTACATATATTGAAAGTGAAAGTGTGGAAAAGGCTATTCCATTCAACTAGAAAGCAAAAAAGGCCAGGAGTAGCTGTGTCATATCACATAAAGTAGATTGCAAATTAAAGACTGTAAAAGAAGACAAAGAAGGTCAATATCCAATTATAAAAAGGTCAATTCAGCAAGAGGATATGACAATTATTAATATCTATGCACCCAACACTGGAGCTCTTTAATAAGAGGCGCTGGGAAAACTGGATGAAACTGGACCCTATCTCTCACTATATAAACAAATCAAATCTAAGTTGATTAAAGACTTAAATATAAGACCTACAACTGTGAAACTACTAGAATAAAACATTGGAGAAATAGTCCAGGACATTGGTCTGGGAAAAGATTTTTTCGTAATACCTCAAAAGCACAGATAATCAAAACAAAAATAAACAAATGGGATTACATCAAACTAAAAAGCTTCTGGCACACCTAAGGAAACAAAGTAAAGACCCGACCCATAGAGTGGGAGAAAATATTTGCAAACTATCCAAATCTGACAAAAGATTAATAACTGAAATATATATAAGGTGCTCAAACATCTCAATAGCAAAAATAATAATAATGATAATATAATTTAAAAATGTTCAAAAGATCTGAATAGACATTTCTCAGGAGAAGACATAAAAATGGCCAACAGGTATATGAAAAAATGCTCAATATCACTAATCAGAAATACAAATCAAAACGACAATGAAATATCATCATGCTTCTGTTAAAATGACTTTTACCAAAAAGATAGGAAATAACAGATGTTGACAAGGAACCCTCATATATTTTTGGTGGGAATGTAAACTATTAATAGTGCTGCCCCTATGGAAAACAGTATGGGGCTTCCTCAAAAAACTAAAAAATATAACCACCATATGATGCAGAAATTCTACTAGTAGATATATATCTAAAAGAAAGGAAATTAATATATTGAAGAGATATCTACATTCTCATGTTTATTGCAACATTATTCAAAATAGCCAAAATATGGAATCAACCTAAGTGCTCATCAATGGATGAATGGATAAATAAAATGTGCTATATATACATAATTGAATTCACCCATTAAAAAAGAATGAAATTCTGTTATTTGCAGAACATGAATGAAACTGGAGGTCATTATGTCATTATGTTAAGTGAAATAAGCCAAACACAAAAAGACAAATATCATGTGCTTTCACTAATATTTGGGAGCTAAAAAAGTGGATGTCAGGAAGACAAAGAGTAAATTGGTGGTTACCAGAGGCTGGGAAGGGTAGAAAACAAGAGGTATAAAGAGAGGTATATTAATGGGTATAAATATGCAATTTGATAGAAGAAATAAGACATAGTATTTGATAGATCAATGGGGTGACTATAGTTTACAGTAATCTATTGTGTATTTCCAAATAGCTAGAAGAGACTAATTCAAATGTTTCTAGTGCAAAATAAAGAAAAATATTGAAAGTCATGGGTATCCCAATTATACTAGTTTAATTTTTATGAATTGTATAAATATATTAAATGATCATATGTACCCCCAAAATAAAATAGTTTTTAGTTTTATTAATTTTCTGGTTTTTTTCTGGCTTTTATTTATTTCCACTCTAATCTTTATTAACTACATTCTTATGCTTACTTTGTATTCTATTTGTCTGTCTTTTTCTGTCATGAAGTGACTAGTGACTCCATCTTTCTTTTTATGAGTGTCAACATGGTAATTTTTTTTCTATACTTCTGTTTACTTTGATATTTATAGTGGATTTCATATAGGTAGCCTATAGTTATCTTTTCCCCCCACAATCTGATAATTTCTGCTTTTTAATTGGAATATTTACATAGTTTAAAATTAATTTAATCACTAATATGTGAGGACAGAAATCTACCATGTGGTATTTATTTTTTACTTTTATCATCTGTCGTACTTTTTTTCTCTTTTTCAGTCTTCTTTTGGTTTAATTGAATATTTTTGTGATTCCATTTTATCCTTTTCGTTGGTTTATTAATGTGTGTGTGTGTGTATGAGTATGTGTGTGTTTGAGGTTGCTTTAAGGTTTATAGCAAACATTTTAAGCTATATCATCTACCTTCTTGTTATATTATTTTACTGAAAGTTTAAAAAACTTAAGACATTATACTTTTTCTTTCCTACTGCCTTTGTTCTATTATTGTCATACATTTTATTTCTGCATACACTCTAAACCTCACAATATATTGCTATTATATTTGCTTTAGAGAGATGTTAATAATAGGAATAAAGCATTTTATGTATACAAACATATTTATCGTTTCTAGGGTTATTCATTCTTTCGTGTATGTGCAAATATCTATTTGGTATCATTTCCTTCTGCCTGCAGAACATAATTTAATATTTTTTATAATGAAAGTCTGCTGGTGATAAATTCTTTTGTATACTCGAAAAAAGACCTTATTTCACCTTTGTTTTTGAAACGTTTTCACTGGATTTAGATTTCTACTTTGACAGATTTTGTTCATCAGCACTTTAAAGATGCTGGTCTTTTGTCTTCTGACTTGCATTCTTTCCTGCAGAAAACTTGCTGTGATTCTTAACTCTGTGCCTCTTTATCTAATGTGTTTTTACTCTTTGGCTGCTTTTATACTTTTCTGCTTTTCAGTGGGTTTTAAGCAATGTGATGATGATGTGCCTTGGCGTAGTGTTCTTCATGTTCCTTGTTCTTGGATTCCATTCAGCCTCTTAGGTTTGGGAGTTTATAATTTTCATCAAATAAGGAAACAAATTTGGCAGTTATCTTTTAAAATACCTTTTCTGTTGTACCCCTCATCCCCATCAACATTCACATTACACATATATTAGGCTACTTGGAAGTTTTCTCACAGATCACTGTGGTTCTGTATATTTTTTTCTAACGTTTATTTTCTATGCTCCATTTGGGATAGTTTCATTTGCTTTGTCTTCAAGTGCATTAATCTGCAATGTTAATTCCCTCAGGTGTTATTTTCATTATCAGACATTGTAGTTCTGTCTTTTGAAGTTTGGAGATCATCTCCACATGTGAGCTGCTGTTTTATTGATTAGATTTCAAAACTTTTCAGCCAATTTTTCCACAAATTATTTTTGCTCTATCATCTCTGCCCCTCCTTTCCTTCTCTTGTTCAATTTTGTGTATGTCAGAATGCTTATGCCTCATCCACAGTTTATTAAGGCTCTGTTAATATTTTTTCTATCTTTTCTCTATTCAGTTTGATTTCTTTTGACCTGTTTTCAAGTTCACGGGTGTTTTTCTTTGTGTCCAATACATAATTAATTCTATTCAATTACATTTTTATTTCAATATTATATTTTAATATTTAGGATTTCCATTCTTTCTTCATCTTTTCAGAAATTCCCAATTCTTTTCCCATATTTATTTGTTTTTCATGTACTTTCCCTTCAAAAGTACTTTTCTGCTAAACTCAACATTAGTATTGTTTTTGAGTCTGTTTATATTGACCAATTTATTTCTTGACAATATGTCATATTTTTCTGTTTCTTCACTTTTTAGAATAATTTTTATTTGTACACCAGACATTGTGTACAAATGATGATGCCATATAAAGCCTATAAAAATTATTTAGTTTTCTCTAGTAGGTTATTATATTACCCATTGATCACTTGGAGCTTTTAGAGGCATGGTTTTTGACTTTGTTTAGGTCAAATTTTTTCAGTTTTGTCTTTAGGCCTATGGCAAATTTCTTAGTTCTGGAATATATTTCTGACTCCTAAGTCAATTTCTTCTGGAGTTTCAATTTAAAAAAGTGAACGATATTAATGCAGATGTTTCTCAACTTATAGTGTGGTTATGTTTTGATAAAGTCATAATTGAAAGTTGAAAATGTCATAAGTTAAAAAAGCACTTAATACACCTAACCTACCAAACATCATAGCTTAGCCTAATCTCCCTTAAATGTGCTGAGAACTTGTATTATCCTACAGTTGGGCAAAGTCATCTAACACAAAGCTTTATAACTTTATGATAAAGTTATTATAAAAATTTTTGAATCAAAATTCAAAGTACATTTTCTACAAAATGCATATTGCTTTTGCACCATCATAAAGTGGAAAATTGTAAGTCAAACTATCTTACATCAGGGACCACCTGTGTGCTGAAATTTGAATTCCAAACTTTGTCTTCTTTGCAGCAGGTACTAAAATCTCTGCTAAGTTATTTCAGGCCTCCAGTTTTCATTTTCTTCTTGGTCAACTGTAGTTTCCTTCTCAAATGCACAGTTCAACAATCATCCAAGAAATGAAGAAAGTCTGTATGTAGATTTTGGGCTTTCCCCTCTGTGGAGCTTCCTTCTTGAGTTTTTTCCCTTTGATTCCCAGCTTCTCTGGCATCTCAGAAACGTAAACTTAAGTACCTTTAGGCCAATAACACTCCATCTCTGCTTAAGTTTATCTGTCTTTATATTGCACAGACTGAGAAGGATCCTTGGGGCTAAATAATCTAAATCTAGCTTGAACACAGCATGGTTCCCTTCTTTCAAATGTGGACTCCCCTCAATTTTCCCTGGTTTTCTTTCATCTATATTGCTATTGACAGTTATTTTTCTATTTTATCAAGGTTTAATATTTGGTATAGGCAGGAGGATTCATATAATACATGCTACCCCACCATTACTGGATTCGATATCATGACTTATTTATTTTTCTTCCTTTTTTTTTTTCTTTTTCTGAACATCTTGAGTGAGAGAGCTTTATTTATTTATTTATTTATTTATTTATTTATTTATTTTTGCTTAGGACACTATCTGACATAATTGGTGCTCGGTAAATATGTGTTCAATAAATGGCTATGACAGTTTTGACTAGGTGCTATAAAATAGGGAATTCTGAAGGCCAAAATCATCTAAGAAGCCTTATGAAAGGGAAAAATTTCCAATAGATTGAAAGGGTTTTTTTTTACTTTGATATTTGACACATAGTGTTTGAGATTAAAGAAACACCTGGGTGTACGTTAGTGCTGACTATGTATTTAATGTGTTGAGGAAAAAAATTCACATCTTCAGCAATGCACTTCTATTTCATTTTGTCTCTCAGAATACTTGGAATTCTACCTACAGGAAATCAAAATTTCCCCAACAGCTGCCAGTAAACAAAATCTGAAGGACCATGGCAATGAAGATGTAGTAATAATTGCATTTTCATGCAAGTAATACTCCTTTTCCTATTTGTATGCAAAAGTGGTAGATTCCAAGCATGTTTAATTCAAATGATCTTTCTGAGATAGTGCTTTCTTTGTAAATGGCTGTTACATTTTGTTATCTTCACAGCAAATAGCCCAAACTGAAATGCATAAGCCTTCATGCTCTAGTCCACAGCATATGGTATTTCATCTAGTCTTGTTTTGCTGCTTTTTTTTCCTTCATGTAGTAGCAAGGATTTAATATAAGGCAGAGTTTACACATGCAAAGAAAAAGATTAATTTCGAGAAAGAGGAATTCAAGGGCTGTTGTGGCTCTAATCAATCACTATTATCTCCTGCTGATGATGCCTGAGCCTGAAAAGAAAGTGGATAATATACAGGACATCATGTGAGACACATTTTCTGTGTCTCTCTCAAGACAGTGAACTACAAAATAAATAATATCGAGGCAAGTTCAGTGTAGTCCCCAGTTAGCTGTTTCCAACAGGAAGGAATTAAAACAAAAATAAAAAAAAATACTCCTTCTTTTAGAAAACATTTGTAAAAGAAAATATACTTTTTGAATATATTACTCTAATCAATTGCTGAAAAAGAACAGTGTACCAACAAAGATCTAATACAGCATATAGCCACAAATACTGCTTACTAATATATAATCAATTATACCTTTCAATACAAAGGTTTGTCTTTTTTAGCATATTACAGGGGTAAAATGTTTAGGTTATATATGTTGCCTTTGCCCCACCTGAGTCAGAGCTTCAAGCGTGGGCATCCCCCATATGGTGCGCACTGTACCCATTAGGTGTGTATATACCCATTCCCTACTCACCCCACCCACCTGCCTGGCACCTGATGAATATTATTACTATATGTGCACTTAAGTGTTGGTCAGTTAAATCAGTTAATACCAATTTGATGGTGAGTATATGTGGTGCTTGCTTTTCCATTCTTGTGATACTTCACTAAATAGAATGGGCTCCAGCTCTATGCAGGATAATATAAGAGGTGCTAGATCACCATTGTTTTTTGTAGCTGAGTAGTACTCTGTGGTATACATATATCACATTTTATTAATCCACTCATGTATCGATGGGCACTTGGATTGTTTTCACATCTTTGCAATTGTGAATTGTGTTGCTATAAACTTTCAGAGAACTACAAGTAGAACTACCATTTGATCCAGCAATCCCATCAGTTTTCAGAGAACTTCACTTCCTGCCTGCTCTAAAAGGTAGCAGATAAGAGCTAAAGGTCATAGTCTCCTTTTGAAGAAATATCTGTTCTCTTGCTACAGTTGTAAGAGCTTATTAAAATAAATTTATCTCACAAGGAGATATGAGAACATAGATGAATTATATATTTAAATTAAAATATTAAAATATTTAAATTTAAAGCACGTCTGAGAAAAAGACACTAATTTTGGTATTTCTTATTAATAATCTAGCATTTTTGTTCAATGTATTTTAACTGACATTTGTTAAGTACTAACTATTGAGCTACCAACTCAGTGGTTATAAAGATAAGTAAAACACAGTTCCTCACCTCAGGCTAGATGCCACACTGGCTAGCCTACAAGCTAGATTATTTTAAGTGCCATAAAAAATATATTTGCAATAGTGCTGTGTGTATTTTAAGGAGAATAAAGCTCCAGTCCAGTTAGGTAATTGGAACAAACTTGATGAAGGATTCAGCATTTGAGATGAAATTTGAAGAGATACTAGATGTAGTTTATGCAAAAAGAAGATCCAAATCACAAAAGCAGGAGATGGGTGGGTATTAACAAAAAAAAAAATTATTAAATGACACTTATTAAAGCACAGTAAAGTAGATTTTATTAAGAACCATTGCAATAGGTACAGGGACCACTGTAATGGGATTTTAATCCAGCATGGGCAAATGGAATTTATGTCCAGGGCGCAGGGTAGGAATCAATGGATGGAAAATTACTAAGAGAAAACACCGGGGTAAGGAGATTTATGGCTAACCTGACCTAACAGAATTCTTGCTGAAGACAGGTCAGGATGATCAGCCATGGGAGGAGTGGGGGGGATGAAGAACTTGATCAGATATCAAGAGTGATTAAATGTCAAGGGTGGAGAGTGAACTGACATAGCAGGCTTCATGCTAAAACTGAATTTTACAAGGAAGTACAGAGATGAGCCTAGAAGATTCAGGGAATCTGACTAAAATTTGGTCAAGCAAAGAATTTTTGTCAGTGTATTCAGAGAAAAACAAATAGCTGGTACATGCAAAGAAGCAGGAGACTGAGTTAGGTGAAGCTTCCATTGAGGTTTTAGTTCTCACTATGACTTGCCTCAAAATTGCACAATGTTCTGTCTGTCAAACAGATCCATTTCTTCAACACGTGCACTAGAAATATGAAATTAAGTGAAGATTTCAGTGGATAGGTGGGGAAGAGTGTCCACATTACACAAGTCAGAGAATTAATCAAATTCCCTAATAGATAATTCTGGGTTTTCCATCATGATTCATCTCTATCAGTTGCCACCACCTCATTTCTTCCACTCTCTGCATCACGCCAACCCACTCCTGGATTGTTTCCTGTAGCCCTTTGTATCTGGTTTTTCTGCTTCAATTTCCTTACACTACACTAAAGCTTCAGCTTCCACTATGCTCAGGCTGGCATGACCATCACAGATGGGGAGAGTAGAACATAGAAACTTTGCTTAATGGAACCAGGGTGGCTCAGTTTGTTTATTATGTGTGGTAATTTGCTTATTTGAATAATCTTTCTTACAAAAGATTGATCAATTTTTCCTATTCTACTAATCTTTTAATTGTGGCTTTAGGGCGTGTGGTACATTAAGAGTTGTATATACCTCTGAAATATTTATCCAAATGTATCTAATGTTTTTTTGTGAAATTAAATAAATTATATAGTGTGATGTTTTTTAAGAAAACAACATGACATGTTATGTCCTACATCAGGGGATATATTTACTTCTCAATTTAAGAGACATTAGGGATTCCGAGGGTTATTGGTATCATGCCGTTGGACTTGAACGTCATCAACAAAGGCCACAATGTGATGAGCCAACATTTGTTTAGAATATTCATCCATTACTAAGTATTACTCTCTTCCCTCCCAGCAATTTGTTCCAAACTACAGCATAAAATGCCACATTATTGATGTGGCATTATCAAGTTTCATCACGATTGACCTGATGTCACACTGTTTTATAACACAACTGGTGGGTGTCAATCAAAGACACTTACAGAAACCTGTTATAAACATAGAGAACAATTTGTGCCAGCAAAGAACCATCTGGTACACTATTTGCTTTAAAGATGAACCTTGTGATTATTTAAAAATCATTAAAATTTAGATGTGAATTTTTGCTATATTAAAGCTTTGCTTGATCCTTGAAATTTTCAACTTTTTTAAAAAGATTTCAAAATATTAAGGAGGTACAAATGTTTTTGGCACATGGATAGCTTTTATGATGCTTTAGTCAGGGCTGTAAGTGTGCCCATCACTGGAATGGTGTACCTGTTAGGTAGGTTTTTACCCTTCCCCTCAACTCCTCCCCCTTCTTGATTTCCAATGATTTTTACTTCTTTTTGTGCCCATGTGTGTCCATCAGTTAGTTTCAAATTATTAGAGTACATGTGGTATTTGTTTTTCCATTCTTGAGATACTTCACTTAGGATAATGATCTCTAGTTCCATTCAAATTGCTGCAAAAGACATTGATTCATTTCATTTTAAGGCTGAGTAATACTCCATGGTGTGTGTGTGAGGGTAAGTGTGAAAATAAATATATATATCACATTTTGTTAATCCACTTATGAATTGACGGGCACTGGGGTTAATTCCACATCTTTGCAATTGTAAATTGTGCTACAATAAACATTCATGTACAGGTGTCTTTTTTGATAAAATGACTTCTTTTCCTTTGGATAAATATCCAGCAGTGGGATTGCTAGATCAAATGGCAGGTCTACTTTTATTAATAGTTCTTTGAGAAATCTCCATACTGGTTTCCATAGAGGTTATTATACACTGTCGGTGGGACAACAAATTAGTTTCTACTTTTTGAGCTGGTGGCATTGGATGGTGCATAGTTCCCATAGCCAGTGCTCTTTCTAAACATTCAAACGCACCACATCATGTCCACACCAGAGGCCCCCAGTGGCTGCCTCCACTCTTATGACCAAAATCTAAACTCTTCGCTTTGGTTTACAGAGCCTTTGGCTGCCCTCCTCACTGTCTGAAATTTGATATCTATCCCATTTGCTTGTTTATCACATGTCTGCCCTGCTGGAATACAAGCTCTGTGAGGCAGAGCCCTGTCTGTCTTGTTCACCTTTTCTACCTCAGGGCTCAAAGTAAAATAGGTGCTCAGTAAGGTGTCATGTGATATTTGGGGACACAGGAGATACTTGGCTATACCAGTGTCCTGTGGGGCTTCCCTGGGGTCCTGCGGTGATTCTGGCCACCTGAGGCCTACAGAAGTCAGCCCTTTTTCGGGAGGGTAGGAAACAAATGCCATGCTGCCCTCTGGTGCCTGCTGGCCTAGACACCTAACACGTGTGACCTGGACATGGGACCTGGATACAAAAACACTACCTTGGAGAATGAGAGCTAGGTCTCATCGGCTTCAGATTTTGACAAATTTCATGTTCTGTACTGTGGACAGAGTGCAGGACTTTTTTTAAGGACACGGTAGCATCCATGGTCTTTTGGCTTTGTTTGTTACTGACTCCAAGGCATGTAAACCATTTCTGTCCCAAAGAGCTTTTATGCTCTCGCCTGCACAGACAGATGCATGGTTCTCCAGAGTCAAGCTCAACACTGTTGTCACTGCTCCTGCAGGATTAACTAACCCTTATCATCCCTATAGGAAGGAAAGGGAGGTAGTCCCCACATCCCCCGATTATTGGCTTTTGCTCTTCAATGACTAGTCAAGTTCTTTGAAGGTCTGAGTTTATAAACTGCCCTCAAAATTCCAGGAATTTCTCTAGAAGGCTCTACAGTGTCCAATTTTTCTAAGGTAAACATTTAGCATGGAGAATCTCTGCTTTTCATGTTTGAATCTTAAGACATATATTGGCTCTAACACTCTATATTCTGAGGTCTGTCTGAATTAGTCTGCTACTAGCATGTAGAGGTTGCCTAAATAGGGCTGATCTAGCGGATAAGACTTCTATGGTTTGGGCAGAATTTGCAATGGTAGTCACTACTTTACTAATTGAGACAGATTAAAACAATTATAGGTTCTAAGATTGTGATTAAAAAAACATCTTTTGGAATAAATTTTTTGATTAAAAATACATTATAAATAAAATCTACTGGAGGACATCAGCCCGAAAATCATTTTCAAAGATGTTTCAACAGATATCAAGTGAGGAGTTCCTACAGTTCCAATGTTGAGCCAGGGGACATAGCTTCAAGCTTGACATAATCAGTAATGTCATTAGACTGCTGTGTCACCTTTTGATGGTTTAGTTTCTGAGGGTGATGGATTGGATAAGTGTTCCCAATTCTTCACTCATCTTTGCCATCTGGCTTTGCAGAGCCTACCACCAGGGGTGGAGTTATTTTCTTGCCCCACTAAGGTTGAGTTTGGCCACTTGACTTGTTTCGGCTAATGGGATGTGAGCATATATGAGGAGCTAAAAGTGCTTTCTGGTATGAAAAGAGATTGCCCCAGGTGGCAACTGCCCTTTCCGACTAGCACCTGAAATGAGACAGAGGGAGCAGATCTGAGTCGCAACAGAAGCCTAGAATCCAGCTTGGGAAGGCCAAGACCAGCCTTGATCAGTTAAACCACAGCCAATTTGCAGACCCGTGAACAAGAGAAAAATGTTATTTAAGGTCAGCCACTGGGTTTTTGAAGTGTTTTTTGTAATGTGGAAGAATATAACTGATACATGAGTTAGTAAGGATGGTGCTGCTGAACCTGTGATTTTTCAGAAGTCCTGCTGAGGATGTAGCACTCAGGAATGATTTTTACTCTTATCTAGGTCTTTGCCATCTTTGGAATCTGGCTTCACCTATTGACTGTCTGTCCAGGGTAAAAATATTATCTACATAACAAATTCAAAGAGGGCTGGGCACTGGTTTAAGAGAATCCTTGGCTTTGGAGTCAGAGCCACCAGGCACTGGATCTCTCCTCGGAAAACTGCTGTTATCTGTGTGAGCAAAACAGGTGTCTATTCCTCAATGTCTTCACTTGGAACACATCAGAGGGGATAAGGTAACGTCTTGTTGAGAAGGTTAAATTCTGTAAGTCACACACATTTTGCTTCTCCACAGGTCTTCTTGTTAGCCCCCTTTCCCTAAATTTATCTTTCTTGTTTAACAAGGTAAGAAAGCTGAGAGATGGAAGAAAGCCTAAGGTACGAGAACAATATCGCGCAAACGAGGTCTGGAGACCCGGTTGGGATATCTACTTCACTGTGCCAGTCACAACTTCAAGTGTGTACAAGTTTCAAGATCAAGTATGGTTTCACTATTTCCCCGAGAACTTGGAAGTAAATTTACATTACCTACTTTTTTCCGGAATCCCTTCCTAATGCTAAAAAATATAATTTTTGATAAGAGCAACAGGTAAGAGAAACAGGTTTTAACAAAATGACCTCATTTATAGCTAACCCTCTGAAGAAATTATACTTGTTATAGCCCTAAGTATCAGTCCCCAAAAAGACCTTCCAAGTTGCTATATTCTGGATTTTACAACATGCTAGTAATATAAATACATTTCTTTAAATTATCTAAAATGAATTTGGAGTGACCTGGATAATCAACTGTGATTCATATAATAATTACATGCACAATCTTTTACCATTTTACCTAAAATGTCCCCTTGGCTGGTTTTTGGCTAAGTTTTACCCAAACTTAAGATACTGCTCCTGAAAATGCCTGGAGAGATGTAATTGGAAGCGATGCATGTACCATTTCCCTCAAACTGACTAAGCCTGGCTCATTCCTCTTAGCCACAGTGAGGCTCCTGAGGGACAGTAAGCATTTGAGAAATGATAGGAGAATAGAGAGATCAAATAAGTCATAGAATTTTAAAGGAGGAAAACTGTGTTTTAAAATGCAAATTTCCCTCAATGCTCATCATTGTTAATCTTAATAATGAATGACAATATTTCACAAACTATATGCTCTGGACTAAGTTTGTGGTACAATAATGAAATCTTAGAAAGGCACATTTCTCATCAAAAATCGATTTGTTCTCCTCCTTGAGCTGTAGTAAGCAGACACATGATAGCATGAGATTGTAATATACCATGAAAACCTGCTGGGGCAAGAAAAGTAGTTTAGGATGTGCTCTTAGTAGGAATAAATATCCATTTAAACATAAATGTTAAAGATGTACTTTGATGGACCTCTTTGGGAAGCTGGAACTTTTATGTACACTTAAGGTATTCCTCAGGGAAAAATAAAGTAGATGCAGCACAGTATTTTACTTAAGAACACCTGATATTTTTCTTTCTTAAATGGTAACATTTCATTTTTGTCTCTAGGCTCAAAGAAAATCAAGAGTCAGGAGGGTGCTAAAATGATAGCTAGAACATGACCCTTCTTTTCCTGGGCATCCTTGTTGGTTAAAAATTAAGAATGGCTGTCCGACATATGAGGAGCTTCAAAGTTGTCACGCTGTCGTGACACGTAAACAGCTAAACCCACTGAAAAAAATTAACAATTTTCCTTAGATCAATCAAAGGAGTGAGGTCACAGAGCAAAACTGTTGCCCTCAAAATTAAAGACACAGACTAGTGAGTACAGAGACTCACAACTTGTGTGAGCAGAAACCTCCACAGGAACCGAACTAGAGTAGACAAACCTAAACTGTAAGTGATGAATTTCTGGAGAGTCACTGTGGACAAGTCTGAAAGATAGAAACTCCAAGGGATCCTGTCATTGGGGGTGCCCATGCTTTTGTGAGTTCTGCCTCCAGAAGCTAAACCGGGTTCTCACAGTGAATATTAGAGACAAATTCCCTCCTGCTTCTAAGCACAGGGAGAGGAAAAGGAACCATTCTGAAATATGCCAGAGAATTCTGGTTTTCATTATGAGGCCTCACTTCAAGAGAAACTATTTTACCAGAACCTCAACTATTGGGATTTTGTCAGATTCTAACTCACCTAAGGAAAGGTAAATACTCGACTCCAGCCCACTCTAGCCTTCCACGTGGAGGAAAGGAAATTCTCAATTTCAGCCCACTCTTGCCCTCCTGTCCCACCTAAGGAGGGACTAAGAAGCACTTGCGATATTCAGAGGCACACACTTGCTAAAAGATTGAGACTTAATCACAGGACTACACAACACTTCTCTCCTCCCCTGATATCTTACCGCTGTATTACTAAAGGCCCATTTATTGAAGTTTCTTTTTTTTTTCTTTTTACCTAGTACATTATGCCAGGCTATCAAGAAAAAATTACAAGGCATACTAAAGAAGAAAAAAAGCACAGTTTGTAGAGGCAGATCAAGCAGCAGATGCAGACTTAGACATGGCAGGGATGTTGAAATTATCAGATCAGGAACTTAACAACTTAACAGCATCATAGTGGAAGTGCTACATAATGCAGTAAGACGAGAAAAGAAAAGGTATACTGATTGGAAAAGAAGAAGTAAAACTGTCTTTATTCACAGATGACATGATTGTGTATGTAGAAAACCAAAAAGAATTGACAAAACAAAAATCTGGGCCAGGCATGGTGGCTCACGCTTGTAATCCTAGCACTCTGGGAGGACGAGGCAAGCGGATCATTTGAGCTCAGGAGTTCGAGACCAGCCTGAGCAAGAGCGAGACCCTGTCTCTACCAAAAATAGAAATAAATTAATTGGACAGCTAAAAACATATAGAAAAAATTAGCCGGGCGCGTGCCTGTAGTCCCAGCTACTTGGGAGGCTGAGGCAGGAGGATGGCTTGAGCCCAGGAGTTGGAGGTTGCTGTGAGCTAGGCTGATGCCACGGCACTCTAGCCTGGGCAACAAAGTGAGACTCTGTCTCAAAAAAAAAAAAAAAAATCTGGAAATAAGTGATTATAGAAGATTTCAGAAAACAAAGTTTATATACGAAAGTCAAACATTTGCCTATATACCAAGAATGAACAACTAGAATTTGATATTAAAAACAGAATACCATTTACGTTAGCACTCTCAAGAACAATACTTAGGGATAAATCTAACAAAATATGTACAAGATCTATATAAGGACAACTACAAAATTGAGGAAACAAAAGAAAAACTAAGTAAATGGAGAGATATTCTAAGTGCATGAATTGGAGAACTCAATACTGTCAAGATGGCAGTTCTTCCTATCTTGATCTGTAGATTCAATATAATCTCAGTCAAAATCCCAGCAAGTTATTCTGTAGATATTGACACACTGATTCTAAAATTTATGCAGACCGGCCAAAGACTCAAAATAGCTGAAACAATATTAGAGGAGAAGAGCAGTCAGAGGGCTGACATTACCTGACTTTGAGACTTACCATAAAGTTCCAGTCATCAAGACAGTGTGGTATTAGCAAAGGGATAGACAAATAGATCAATGGAACAGAATAGAGGGTCCAGAAATAAACCCTCATGAATACAGTCAACTGATTTTTGACAAAGAAGCAAAGGCAATACAATGAAGCAAAGAGTTTTTTCAACAAATGGTACTGGAATAACTAGACATTCACATGCAAAATAATGAATCTATGTGCAGATTTTACATGCTTCACAAAAATTAACTCAAAATCCATCATAGATTTAAATGTAAAAGACAAAACTATTAATATAAAACTCTTAGAGGATAACACAGAAGAAAATCTAGGTGACCTCAGATACAATGGTGACATTTTAGATACAACACCAAAGACATGACCCTGGAAAAACCAATTGCTAAGCTAGAGTTCATTAAAATCAAAAACTTCTGCTCTGTGGAAGATATGGTCAAGAATGAGAAGGCAAGCCACAGACTGAGAGAAATTATTTGCAAAAGACCTATCTGATAAAGGATTGTTATCCAAAATATACCAAGAACTCTTAAAACTCAACCATAGGAAAACGAACAACCCAATTAAAAACTGGACAAAAGGTCTTAATAGACACCTCACCAAAGAGGATACCCAGATGTCAAATGGGGGACATATAAAAATATGCTCATCATATATCATAAGGGAATTGCAAATTAAAACAAGGAGATTCCATTACATGTTTATTAAAATGGCCAAAATCCAAAACACTGACAGTATTTACTTTTCTGACCTGTATGCAGTAGGGACGGGAGTAATAATCACTTTAACAATAATTATTTTTGTAGTACAAAAAAAAAAAAAAAGAAAGAAGAAAGTAAAAATTAAGAGAGAAAATTCCCTTGGTAGATGGGGATCTGAGCAGTACAGAGGGTGAGAAAAAACAACGGGGGAGCCCGTGGTGGCAGTAGAGGAGGGGGTGCCCCTCAATTTTGCATAGTCTGCCCAAGAGAGTGGGCAAGTAGAGGCCAGAGGCTGGGTGACCTCTGTCCTAGGGGAGCTGACTGCAGCAGCCCGATGTGTTCACAGTTCACTGCTTCTGCAGGGTTAGAGACAGCAGATCAAGACCCTTGACATATTTCCTAAGCTTCACAATCACCCTCTATATCGAAATTTCATTCATCCATAATCATTAACAGAAAACCCTGAAAACTTAAAGAACCTGTGGGTTTGTGTTTAGGGTCAAGAAACAGGAAGGAAATAAACTACAGAAATCATGGGCTCCTCCTCAGCCAGGCTTAGCAGCAGAGAAAGCCAGGGATGGAACAGGCAGTGGCAGTTTCAAGAGAAAAGGGAAGAGGATGATGGAGTGATCTACGTGGCCTGAATTAAGAAAAAAAATGAGAGCTTGGATGGGCATATATGGGCGTGACCTCTCCCCCTCCCCCCAAAATAAGGATTCACAAATCTCCCCAAAGCTATTCTATTCCTATTGGCATGCCTTTTATTTTTTAAGACTTTATCTTGGTATCGTTAGGTGGAAAATTGTTTTAAACATGCTTTTAGTCATCAAAAGGGCCATGCCATGAACAAACTTCTACAGAGAAATAAGAAAAAAAAATAAAAAGAAATTCAAGAAGTCACAATGGTTTGGTGGCCACTATAATACCAGTGAAATACTTAACCTTTCCTCAAGGGCAGAAGCTAACCCTGTTTCAGAATTTATTTCTGCCTGGTCACCTTCTCCCTTAATCCCAGTCAATTTCTTCAGCATCTGTGTAACTTGTTTATACCCAAAGTCAGCTGCAGTAATTTGTATGCTGCCTAGTAAATATTGTTTTTTGGGTTTTTTTTTAAGGTGTTTATTTTCTATGACTTCAGCTATATAACAAGAGCATGAGAGTAGGCTCATCTCTGCAGCTCCGGTTTCCCTTTTTTTTGTTTTGAATCATAGTATTTATGCAATGTGTTCCTTTTAGTAAACACTGTAAACAGCACTATTCATAGCATTCATAGCTCGGATTCTGTTGTGTACATGTGTATATATATTAACACTAGACTATAAACACAATGTGACATTTATCTCATCTTAGCTTTTATCATCTAGACTGAAAGGCAGTTTGCTCAGCCTCTGCCTCATGTTTGGGAAGCACATCACATCAGCCATTCAGTCATTTTCAGAGTGGTAGATAGTGAACCAAGGTATTCAGACAGCCCCTGGTTGGCTACTATAGACATAGATCCTATCTCTGCGCACATGAGCCCAAACCATAATGTTATCTTACCTTCTATTTTCGTCTCTCTCACAAATAAAGTTTTAAATGGTATTTGAATGCCAAAGTTTTGAATGCTAGCAAAAGGAGAAGTATGGCACTCCAATGTGTCAACTTAAGCATTTTATAATCAAATATTAAATACACATGGGTCTTCATGTTTGAAGAATACTGTGGTTAGGGAAAAACAAAGTGTAAACTATCAAAGTCTGGGTAGGAAACAGAATTTCCTTAGATGGTGTAAATACAGAGATTTGAAGAAGGGATCACATATGAGTCATGGGCATGGTTAAAAGACAAGCAAGATACATGTCTAGACAAGCACTAGGCCGATTTCCCTGAGGCTGGGAACGATCAGGACTTCACATAATTAGCAAAATTCTGGATCCGTTGTGGCTTTATCACATTCTATTCTACACTAAAATCTCCTTTAGGTCTTGCTGATTCTAGATTAATTTTAATATCACATTTTACATTTATTGTCTATTATTTTCAAATATTTCAGCCACAAAATGGTCCTTAAAACATCTGTGTTTATGGATATATGTGTTTTCATATATGTGTATGTGCATGTATATACATAAACAAGAGCTTTTCCAATACCCTAGGGCCATTTTGACAGTCAGTGAGTGTCAATAAATTCACTCAAGCACCATTCAAGAGCATCAAACATTTGTCTGGCATGTTCAATCAGGAGCAGCAGCTGGTGCAGAAAATAAAGACCATTTTCTACACTTCTCTTAAAGAAGAGGCACTCAGCCTTCATCATAAATATCTTCTGAAGGCTAATCTACCTGGCCGAGCCGGAACTACAGTAAGAATACATAACACATCTGTAATCAGCAGTGAGGCACTTGCTAAAGTTCATTGTTAAAAAAAAATAATGATAATGATAATAATGCCTGGGTTAAAAAGAGAATGTGATATTTAACAGGTGTCCCCGAAAGCTAGGTCAAGCAAGATACCTAGCAAAGGGAAGACCATGCTGGTGTTCAACACACTGTCCTATCTAAATCCCTGTCAAGAGAAAACTGTCTTTCAGATGTCAAGAAGGATTTCTGATCTTCCTTTCAGGACCAGGGAGCCTAACGCTTTCATGAAGGAAGTCTTCAGTACTTTACCAATATGCTCAATTTTCTGCCAGACTCCTGAAATGGCTGTTTGACATCAGCACTGTCTGCAATGTTCATCTCTTTTTGTATTGATTTATCTGTTAACCTTGACGAGGGAGTCTTAGATTGCAGATCGGTCATTTGGAGAGGGTCATTTTGCCTGGTGACAACTTGCAATTGTGATTGACAGCCACCTTGTACCCGAACTGTCTAGAATCTCCAAAATGTCTTAAATCTGTTTCCAAGGAATAGCATTTTTTTCTTCTCCGTGCAGTCTTAATTTAAGAATTAGAGAAAACATCACTGTGAAATAGCCAACTTCCTTATTTACTGTGACATTCTGAGGCTGTCACATTCTGCCACCCAATCAGTAAAGAAATGTTTTTCCTAGATGCCAGGTACTGTTGCTGGGGCCTCTGGTCAAAGGGAGAGAATTTCTCACCATGGAAAACCGGATAAAAGGGGAATGAGACAAACAGACACAGACACACATGCATGCATACACATACTTACACACTGTGGCAGGTAATGCCAGTGTACCACTCAAATTCCCTTGGCCCACCTTGCATGTCACCTGTATCTTCAGTAGACAAGTTATCAGAAAAGCTTATGGCATCCCATTATTTTTTTTATTTCAGCATATTACAGGGGTACAAATGTTTAGGTTACATATATTGCCTTTGCCCCACCCAAGTCAGAGCTTCAAGTGTGTCCATCCCCCAGATGGTGCACACTGCACCCATTAGATGTGTATATACCCATCTCCCCTCCCATTTTCCTGACACACAATGAATGTTATTACTGTATGTGCACTTAAGTGTTAATCAGTTAATACCAATTTGATGGTGAGTACATGAGGTGTTTGTTTTTCCATTCTTGTGATACTTCACTTATTCTGTACATTCTTGATATGAAAAGATGAGAGTCTTGAGGTAGAGTACAGAGGACAATCTTATTAATGAATTGTAAAAGAAATATACTTAGACCCAAAAGAATTGGCTAAGAGGATGGACAGAGAAGACTAAGCAAGGGGAAAGTTGCTAAAGTTTCAATTCCTGGAGATTATGGCAGCACTGGTGAAAATTAAACCCTAAAGGAGAAAACTAGAATAAGAAAGTTATTTTCTCCATTCAAATCTATTGTTAGGAAGGAAAATAAAAATTAATCTCAAAACCCTACAGTATGTCATTTAAATCCTGTATATATGCTTATTAACTGAAAAATTACTTTTCAGTTTTATAATATGGTTTCAGGCATCATCAAGTATTTTTACGTGTGGTCTTTATAACACTGAGATAAGGAATTCCTCAAAGTACATTTTGGATAGTGTTAAAAGATAGACTCTGGCACATTAAAATTTTAAATAGTTTATTTTGGGAAGACAATCATTCATGAATCAGGCAACTCCAGACTGCAAGGGGTTAGGGGCTCAAATGAAGGGGAACAAAAGAAGGGCTCTTGTAGGGTGAATGTGGAAGAAGAGAAAAAAATTTATTTGATTGGTTGATGTTTAAGCAATTGACTTATTTGAACTATCCCACTGGGAAGTTCAAGACAATATAACTGATGCCCAGTTGAATGTCTGTGATTGGCTGAGACTAAGCTTCATTTTTATTTAGGAACCTAGATTGTGAGAGCCATCTCAGTCTAATGGTTTCCCATTTAGTTATTTTAACAATAAATATCTGAAAACGTACATTCTAAATGGCTATTTCTTTTTATTTTGTTGCTCAGTGTGGGTAATGGTTGGTTGTTGTTTTAAAGTTTATAATTAAAAAAACAGTTAAAGTAAAAAATAAATAAATAGTGGGTAAGCTATCACTAATATGACCATTCATGAATCAAATTCTATAAAAGTAAGCAAATTATTATGCAATGTGAATGAAGATTTAGTAAAGTGAAATATCAGAGGAACTGATAGATCACATCAAAGAGAAATAGCATCATGTTAGAAGAATTTAATGCAGTTATATTTATTTGTTACTAACTTTCTGTTATTAATTTTAATACTGATCCATTAAATTTTAATAATATTTAATATGCACAGGATGGCTGGGTTAGTTGTTCATAGCACTTTAGTAGTAAGAGGTATATTGTTTTATCATCCTGTCACAGACTATTATGAAATCAGACTTGGAATATACTGCATTGTATAATTTTTGAGTAGTTACAAATAACTAAGTTTTTGTACAATAGGTGCCACCATTATACTAAATATAAAAAAATAGATAACTTATAAACTATATATCATATCATCTCATGCCCACCACCTTCAATAGAACTTCATTTATATTGCTGTTAATGATAAAGATGATGTTAATAATAAAGATTATGACCCTTTACAAAGGGAAAAAGAAAATATGTCTATTAGCCATACTTAGAGAGAATACAGCAATTATAATCAAATGAACTATAAATATCACCCTAATTCTACTATTTTTATTTTCAACAATAAAATCTATTTAAATTACCTAATCTTTCAAGTGATAAAAGGAGTAATTCAGATAAAATTTCTCAGTCATTTTTATTCATTTAATAAGAATTCAATTTAATCAGCAAATCATGTGTGAATAATACTTGAAAATTAACTAATTTAGTTCCCACAGTTGCCTAAATACTTCAGTATATCAAATCCTCTAAAAGGAGGAAATTTAAGCAATGAGATATTTTGACAGAAAATATTCTACAATCTCATTTGGGATGAGAAATCTATAATTACTTTGCTGCTTCTAAAAGCTATCAGTCTAATTTTCAGTAATTGTAACACATTATTATAATATATATATCATTGTTAAAATGAGAGAAAATCTGTTTTGTAATTTAAGTATAAGACATATGTTTGCACTAAAAGAGACCCTAGTAAAAAACCATTTTGACATAAGAAAAAGAAGTGGAGCTATAAATAATAATAGAAGGGAAAATTCTTGATTTAAGTATTTCTATCGAAACTGGAATACTTTATAAGAATTCAGTTTAATTATAATACTTTATGATTAATATACAATTGTTCATTCAATAAATATATGACCTCTCCTCCATCCATTTTATCTCCATTACACTATCAACATAAGTGACATTTTTACATTAATTTTGAGACATTTTATTTTACTGCCTGCAGAGGTTAAAATTAAAAATCGTTGATTTTTTTTTATTGATACATAATAGATGTACGTATTTTTGGTGTACATATGATGTTTCGATACATTCATATAATGTATAAAGATCAAGTCAGGGTAATTGGGACGTTCGTCGCCTTAAATATTTAAATCATTGATTTTTATTTCCAAAGTATTTTCCTACTTCCGTGCAATTTTGATTTTCCAATGAAAGAACAAAAATCAAAATTATTTTGACTTGAATGGATTTCAACTCCATCTCAAAAAAAGCAGCAATTCCCAAGAGAACTGGGTTGACCATGAGCTTTTGAGCTAACTCAGCTGACCTACTAAAAGTCCTGGCCTTGAATTAAGATTAATATATCCACTATGGGGAGTCAGCTCTGAAAGCTCTTTCATCACTACCACTGGTAAATATGACCAAAATCAGAAAGCTACATAAAAAGCCACAAAAGATATAAGACCATCAAAAACCCGAATCTACTTATTTTCCTCAGGATTTTATGTTTATTTTCAAGGGTTGCAATACAAATTTCAGTGTGAATATATGTGTGTGTGAGGTACATATTATGTAAATAAATCTATATTTGTGTGCTTATAAATCTACCTGCCTTTTTTCTCATTGATTTTGCCGTTGTAATCTTCATAATGGTTGGAAAACTGGTGTGAAATTTACCAGAAAGTGACAACAATGTCAGAGGGCTTCCTCAAGATAGATGTCTTTGGAGTTCTGGCAGACGGTGTCCCAGGCATTATTTAGAGAGTTTAATACCTTCCCTAACCAACTTTAGAAAGATACCCCATCATTGTTTATGGAATTATCAAAGTCATATATAACATAGAAATGACTCTTCTATGCAAAATGTTTTAGTTAGGAGTATGCATAAAAACAGAACTGCAATTCGAGGCTAAACACAGACCAGAGAGTGGTCTCTGGTATGTCTAAAGAACAAAAAGGCTGGGAGTTTTATTAGAAAAATAAAATGTGACATATTGTTTTAAAAGAAAACTTACTGGCACTGGTGAAGTTTTGAGGAGCTAGCAAACTCTGACTGGTAAGTGGCAGTGGTCATTAAAACTAGTCTTAGAGTCAGGGCAGCTTGTTTTAGCAGTTACTAGGTAAAAGTGATCTTAAAGTTATAGCAAGGTGGCCAAATAGAAACCTCCAGTAACCGTAGCTTTGCATGAACACCAAATTCAACAACTATCCACATGAGCAAGTAACTTCAGAAGAACCAAAAATCAGGTGAGCACTCATTCTACTGGTTTTATATTATATTTACATTGTATTGAGGAAGGAGGCACTGAAGAAGGCAGAAAAGGACATCTTGCATTGCTTATGCCATTCTTCCCCATCCCCCAGCAGTGGGGCTCTAACACACCCAGCAGAGAATCTGTGTGCCCATGGGAGGAAGAGTAGCACAAATGAAAAGGCTTAATTCGTTTATAAATTCCAGTTAATGAACCTACACAAAAGTGATCCAGAAATATATTCTTTAATTCTGTCTGGTGAATGAAAGCTCAGTAAGAAAGGTAGGAATTTATGTCTACTGTCCTTTTGCTGTATCTTCAACAACTAAAACTAAAGCTAAATGTTTAGCTAAAGTGCTAAAGCAGGCACTTAAAATATCTTTAAATTAACAAATGAATAAACATCTTAATGATACCTTGATGATCAAAAATATGGGAGACTAATCTATTTTAATCAGAGTATATATATCAGTAAACATAAGATTTTTCCCTATAAGAGATTATTGCATGCACAATTTGTTGAATTTTAAGAAGAGTTAGAGAAAAAAAATAATAACTTTTATTTCATATTTACCTAAATACTAATGAAAGAAACCAATTTATAATTTTAATAATGGGTGTGATTTCCAACCCTTTTTTAAAAATAACATTTTTATTATTTGCATAGCTTTTGAAGAAAATATATACAATAAAAGTATAAACAAAGTTAAAAAGGGCTTCTCATGCCATCATCGAGAGATAACAACTGTTAAACATTCAGTGTCTATACATCCAGTATCTACTCTATGTAGGTGATTAAGTTTCATTACATTACACTATTAGACTTGCACTATGTATATTGTTTATTATCTTCTCTCTTCTCTAATTCTGATACTGTACCAACAGAATTTTCCCATGCCATTAAATATTACTTAAAAACTCTGAGTTTGGGGATACATAGCATTCCATTTGCTAAATATGCTACAAAATCTGACTTGCATGATTTCTAGTATCTCATTTTAAAGATTTTGTAAATAATTATGTAAAGATAGTTTTACATGTAAATGCTTATGCATAATTCTAATTATATCTAAGAATAAATTTCTACCTTTGGAATCTATCATTTTAAGTTGAAATGCCTACCAAGTCACTAATAATTAAATATAGATTTTAATGTCCTATACAATTGCCTGTTACCTAAAATGTTCTTTAATTTAATATGTTTTCTTTTAATCAGTAAAATAATTACAGCTGTGTTAGCACAACTTAGAGCAATAGGCATTAATACTTTATAAATTTAAATAAATTGAAGTTAATGATTAAATGTTATTCTGCTAAGAGGTTTGCATAATATTTCATAACTATTTGTTTACATCCATTTTAATCTTTTTTAAAAATTAATTTAGATCTAAGTTTTAACCTACACTCAAATTTTACAAGTATACAGGTTTGCATAATAAAGAGTTCTTAAATCTCAAATCTATGAAAAGCCTTACAGCTTCCAGATGAATGGTGCAGATGACAATTTAAGAGAGTCTATAAGGATAAATCCATTTTTAAATTTTCATATAAAGATCAATTGGATATTAATATCTTACTATTCTTTAAATTTAAAAGTAACACTTCTATTCATATATTTTACCATAAAAATCATGATAAAATCAGACAAAATTTTATCTCAGGAAATATTGTATTCCCTACAGGCACATGAGCTTTTATTTTAGAGGCACATAACAGTCATGTATTTCACATGGCAGGAAAATTAAAGCTTATTCTGTAACACTCAACTGACATCTAAAGTATTATTTTCTATTCCATTTGCTTGGTTTCTTATCTCTTCAGTTTGTGAATTATTTTAAGAACTTCGTATATGCACAATTTAATATTGACCCCATAAGTCATTTACCATTGAATGCTTTAATCAGATATGTACATGGTTTGGTGTGACCGATTAACCCTCCAATATGTCTGACATAAAATGGCCTTTTACACATTTTTGTATTGAAGATTGAAGGGATTTTGTAGCAAGGACAGAAAATGGAAAACTTAAGTATTTTGAGAAAATTATGTCATAAACCTGACCGAGTTCAGCCAAATTAAACAGATGATTTTAAAACAAGTGGAAACATTAAAAACATCACCACTTTGTATGTTTCCTGGGAAACTATCCTTTAAATGTTATGCTATTGCTGAATGCTGCAGAAGTTTCCAAAGTGTGCTCTACACACTTACAGCAGAAGTGTAGCAGTTAACATATTAACATAAAAAAAACAGAAAGCTATTGCTTAAACAGAATTATACACTTCCAACTATTGTCTTAGTTCTATAGCTTATTTCTTTTCTCATTAATGTTATGTTCATGAATGCTGTAAATTCTTAGGATATTTGTATCAATTAACTATTGATATGTAACAAAACTTTGAATGTATGGATTTTTGAGAGGTTCTGCTCATCTGGACCAAGCCCTACTGATCTCTGGGCTTGCTCATGCTTCTCTCGTCAGCTGGCAGGTCAGCTAGGGACTGGATAATCCTTTAGCTGGAGTAACTTGACTTTGATTCACATCTCTTCTAGCAGGCAAGTCTGAGTTTCTTTTCCTAACAGAGATAGGATTCCAAAAGAAAAAATGAAGCCATGCTAAACCTTCTGAGACGGGTACTTGAAAATGGCAAAATGATCATTTTCACTGTTTTCTATTGATCAAAGCAACTCACAAGAGAAGCACAGATTCAAGGAATAGAGAAAAATATTTCACATCTTGATGAAAATATCTCTTGATGAAAGTATATTACAGAGGACATATGTACATAGAAGAATGAATTATGGAAACCAATATTGTAGTCAAATTACCATGGAATTTGACCAGGGAACTCTGTTTTTTCACATAGTGTCTTCCAAGATTGAATTTGTAGCTCATATCTTAGAAATGCCAATGTATAAGGATATTATCCATTCAGTTTATTCAATAAATATTAATTGAGCACTATCAGAATCCACTTAACAACTAAACTTGTGGTAACACAAGAAGAATTTTGAGAACATGTTCTCTCTCCTCAAAATAAGTGGGTCTTTCCAATGATAACAGAAACCAAAAGATAAAAAGCACAATTAAATGCAGCTTTCAATGCTTTCCAAAGTAGGCGTTACATCAAAGTGTTTCCATGGTTAAGTCTGAACCATGGAGAGGTCCCTATCTGGACGCTATTAAACAAGACTCAGTCCATAACCAAGATCTCTTTTGCTATGACAATGGGTCCGGTCATCATCTGTGGCATATGTATATTGCTCTGTAAACCTATATCTTGCTCTTGCTCTATAATCCTATCTTTCTCCCCCTTAATAAATTTCACCTTGTGCTTGCCTTACTTTGGTATGTCTGGTCATTCTTCCGCCAAGAGCACACCAAGAACCAAGAATACAGAACAAGATGGCTAAACCCGACCACAGAAGGACTTGTGTACCAGGGTAAGGAAATTTAGAGTTTATTCTGATTGAAATAGAAAACCACTGAGCAACATTAAGGAGGAGATTGATTCAATTTGATTTATGTGAATATTTTGTGTCATTCATTCACAGTGGTCACCATGCACCCACTCTGTGGCAAAAATGCATACCAGTATATGGATTGTGTCTGTTAACTACTTCGTTGGGTGAGAGAGGAAGTCTTTCATTGAAATATTTATGTCCGTAACATAAAATAGAACACAATTTCAGCAAAGCCTTAGATCTTCAATTTCCATGCAAACTCAATAAACCTTAAACTATTCTCTGTTTATTTTTGTTTGTTATAAAATGTATCTTACACATGATTTAGCCTTAATGACTTTAAAATGTAGCAAGAAGTGTAGCAAATGTGTAAATTATTTTTGCTATATTTGTATTAGCAAACTATAAATAACTATGTCATTATAGGTCATTATAGAGCAGTTTGTTTTTTGTTTTTTGGAGGTTTTGTCTTTTAAGATCTGGTTCTTTAGGTTGAATTAATAACAGATTGAGGCAATTAAAATAAAGATAAAAATCATATTCTCTGAGGATTCTACCAAATCTCTACAGTCCTCTAAGTATAGTTTAGTTTCCCCTTGCTACTCAGCATTCAAGTAGGAATTATTGGAACACAAAATGAAAGATTGTCCCCTGGGCCTCTACAGTCTCTGCAAAGATGCTACATAACTTGAGTGTTTCAGAAGCAAACCAGAATTGCTTTCTTAATTTTCGTGTAGAGGTCTTGCCTGAGGGGGCAGAGGTGCATGACAATAATTCATTTGAATGGTAAAGAGAAGTTAAATGACTTGCCCAAGGTCATTAACTGTCACTAAAAGAACTGAGGAAAAAAAAACTTAACAGCTCTTTGCTCTTTCATTCACTAGATGAATGATGTATATTCCCTAGCTACAAAGCTGTGAAAGGTATAACAAAATCTCCTGAAAGGCCACTGAAATTTTCACTTTTCAGGTGACTTTTCCCATGCAGATTTTGGCAAGCTAGCCAGTGTGGTGATGTACTGGAAAGAACACAGGAGGGTTGGGGAAAGTAATCAGAAGACATGGGTTATAATCTCAGCTACGTCACTTAAAATCACCTGGCTACCTACCACCATTTGCAGTTGAATATGGCCACGTGTCTCGGTTTTAGTCAGGGGAATAACAGTGAAAGTGAAATGTGCCACTCTCAGGAGTAGATCATGAAACTTCCCAGGACATCTTCATCGCCTTTTTTCGTGCACTTGACTGATATAGACAAACAATGCGAGCTTCAAATGTATGTGTATATGATGGAAAAATTTAAGAAATAACCAAGATGGCCTTAAAGTTAGCCTCAGTTTGACTAAACTTTAGACAGATTTAGATAGGCTTTTTTGTGACTAGAGGCCCCAGACCTCTTTCCTTAGGGCCTTTTTTACATTAGAAAACTGGCAATTACAGGTGCTTCCTCTGTCCATTTGAGATATAAATCTTCCGCAATCCAGTAACATCTCTCTCAAAAACTTGGGAGCCATCCCTCAAAAATTTAATCATCAGTATCTGTAGGAAGATAAGAGCCTAACTTCAGTAAGCACCAATTGGCAAACATAAACAGCCTAATACATAGAGCGTATTGATTAGTGTCTGGCAGTGCTTCTCCACTAGCTCATTCCAGTGCTTAAATACTCTTTCCTTCTTTTTATTTCAATGGCGTAGAATTTATTTTCTCTCTCCCATTTGCAGTAGTCTTGACACCTATTGTTGTAGTCTTGAATAAAGTCTTTCTTGCTGGGTTAATGGTACAATGCATTTCCTCTTTGACAGAATAAAGCCAGACTCTCTATGTTATCTCATAAATTCCATGCATTAACTATATAATAACACTTGTTTTTGACTTACTGCAAATAAAAAATCAATTATATTGTTGAGTTATTATGAAATTTGAGGTTGGTCAATCGAACAATTAACTTTACCTTAATGTAAACCTTATAACAATGAAAGTTTTCTGAGGGTAAACATCTTTCATATTCTTCATGGTTTTTCCTATAATTGTGAGAACACAGAACAAGATGAGAAAAAAATCCAATTGTGGAGAGTTAGAGTTAGAAAGGTCTTCAAATAACAGTACTATGAAACCTTAGTGAAAAGAAATTTTACAAGAATTGATATTCTTCAGAAAATGATCAGCGTATACATAATCCTGGCCATAGAGGTAACAGTAAGATATCAGAAACAGCCCTTAGCTATAACAAGGTTACATAAAGCAAAAGAGTTAAAATTGATGCTAGATATATAAATAGGGGCTAGATTTTACTGTCTGAAACTCTCTGTTACTGATGAATGTTAAGCTCAGCCAGGGTTGTAGGTTTATACTGGACCATGAATGAGAGAAAAAGGCTAGGATTCAAAGGATGCAAAAATCAGAGAACTGAACAAATCCAGGAGGCTAATGGGGAATGTCATTCAAAAAGCTGAAGAAATAACTAAGCAGAAACAGATCAGACTATAAACTCAGAAATATACTGATCACAGATACTAGCCAGAAGAATGTAGCTGGATATTGCAGTAGTACAGGACACAAATAAAGACCTGAATTTGTGGCATGATGGTGAAGGCAATCTACAGAACTCTATACTTTATAGACTTTGAGAAATTATACAGAGGAAAATCTACCAGGCCTTAGGTTTATGGTTTCTGGCCTAATAAATAAATAATAAATAAAATTTTGGCCTAGGAAAATAATAAATAGCATAGTCATTCACTGAAATGAATAAAAAGGGACCAAATTTTGTTAAAAAAAAAAAAAGGACAAGATGGTTTAGTGTAAGGTAAATTTTGAATCCTTTTGGGATGTCCAGGTTGAGATACAAGTTTTAGACAAATTAAGAAGATGAAAGATGCATCCTGTCAAAGGTGAAGTGTTTGGCAGTTTGTTGATTTTGAAATAGGGGTAATAGAGCACACAGTTATTTTAAAAGAGGGTCATCAGTTGCAAATGAATCAATGACAGAGCAAAAGCAGAAACTCTGACCTTCAGAACATGGGAAAAGACTGATGGCTGGAATGGCTTGTCAGGGTCCACAACAATTTGTTTCAGATAAGAATAAGTCAGAGAACTTCGTGGACTGGGGCGCGATGACACCAACTTGCAATTCACCCCTTGGCGAATAGAGTAAGGAAGTAAGTCTTCAGATAATACACTTTTCACTGCCAAAAACCATCCTCAATAAAGCTATACTTTGGTTTATCCTCAGTTAAAAAATATATGCTATGCAAGTATCAGATTATCTGTTTGATTCTTGAGAATCAATAGCAGATAGTGGACAGATTTTGAGTGAATGAATCAAGAAATGGCATTTTTGATTCACTAGGAATGGAAAGTAAGAATTAAGACTTAAGGGCAGTTGGAAATGGAGCATCGACTAAGTCACAAAAAGATCACCAGCAATCAATATGAAATTTATTTTCCATACTTAAACATACAATAGGAACTGGCATATGGTATAGTAAGAGAGGTGGCCATGAAATAGATGGTACATGCTTTGCTTCGGTTAAATTTGTTAAGCAATATCTGCACTCAATTCAGATTTTTTCCTACAATTAAAACAATGCTTTCCTAAATATTCTAAAATTTAAAATTATCTCAGGGATATTATCAGACAATTAGACATAAAAATTTGTCTGCTTTCTATTACTAGACCCATTATAGACTTCTAATTAAATATATTTGTCCTGTTCCTATTATTAAAAAGCAATCAACACCCTGAGATTGAGAACCGCATGTGAGCAAGCTGCTAGATTCTCAACTGTTATGTCTTAGGAAAAGAGAACATTTATTGGCTCCTACAGAGTTGTACATAACTTGTTTGAAGTTCTACCTAGAAAAAAAGAATGTTTTGGAGACTCAATCATCACAGCATCTCAAGACAATATATAAATGTGTTTTTTTGTTGCTCTTGTTTTGTTTTTACAACTATCTCTTGTTTCTCATTTACATGAAAATTTAAAAAACGGAGCAAAATACAAAGTGTATACATTGGACAACTATCATTTTTTTCTTGACACTCAGAGCAATGTTTTGTAAGGTGCTGTTTGATTTAGAACTTAGTTGTACTATCATGACCTCTGGGGAATATTATGATATTACTCAGTTAAAGAAAAATGGACTTACACAGTAACTAATTTATTTCAAATAAAGCTATTCTAAGGCATCAAATAAAACTAAATCAGCATCAGGATGATGTTTAGTGTTCAGGCTCTAAAGATAATCAAATTGGTTTCAAAGTCAGTTTCTGTCACTTAGTGGCATGCTACTTTGGTCAGGCTATTAAATTCTGGAAGCCTCAGTTTTTTCCCCTTTAAGACAAGTAGAATAATATTACCAACCACTCCCAACTTACGTGGGAGTTTCATTAAATAATGTGTATAAAGTACTTATAAAGTCTATATTACCTTTCAATAAATAAATTACAACGTTTACAGGAACATGAGTAAAACAAGGCAAAGGATAAGGGGCAGGGGCACATATTAAAGTATCATGGAGAATATTTTAAACATTATACAAAATTGTTCCCTTTATCCTAAAGAATATGGCCTTATTTATATTAATAACACTACACTATTGACTGACTCATGATCAGAGAATTTTGTTTTTAATCATGAAGATCTGCTCAAATTGACTCCATGAGAAATACTCTCTTCTACATGTTCTACTGTCTCACACATTTCCCCATAACTCACAGGTAGTAGCTGTCCGCTTCACTATGCTTTCTTAATGTCTTGTTCCTGAATTCCAGGAATAGAAATAGATTCAGCAACATAATATCAGAGTGACATCTGCCATCAAAGAACTACTGTTATTTTGACAGCAATTCCCCTGGGCCCTAAGTCAATAGAAAAGATTATGTTAGATGGCAGGGGCAGAGTTTGGAGAAAAAGGGTATTTTTAAGAAGCAAAGAACCAAAAAAAAAATGGATTATTAAATGGAAGACAGAATCCTAAGTTCCATAGGCAATGAATGTCTATGCACTGCTCCATGCTGAATCTGGGGCTGATAACTCAATCTTTTTGAAGATATTGTCTAATATGTCTAGGGAGGTGCTATATTTGTTACAAAAAGAAAGAAAAACAGACCCAAAGTCCTGAACAGAAAGATAATCTATTGGCTTACATGACTGAAAATTTCAGGAGTTATTTGATCAACAGTTGAAATAATGTCCCAGGATTTTGTTTCCATTGTTTTTCAATTCCACTAACTATGATATCAATGCTGTTCTCCACCAAGTTTTCCCATCTTGTTTTAAAACAGATCAATGGCTCCAAGTTGTGCATGCTCTAAGATTCATATTTTAAAAGGAAGGATGACATTCTCTTTATCCAGGACACCCTCCCATAAAGTTTCATTCATTTTATTGGCCCTGAATGTGTCATTTGTTTATCTATGAACCAATAACTGCAGCCAGAGTAATGAGCTGTGCTGATTGGCCAGACATAAGCAACATGTCTATTTCTGGGTCTTGAAGGTCTTGAGAGAAAAATCTGATTTATCCAGATCGCTTGGAAGGTGATTGAAAGAAATGACAATTTTCAAGAACAAAAAATTGTTTCTAAAAAGAGAATAGGAGACCCTGGGTGCAAAGATTTCTATATCCACATGTAACATGAAAATATAGACCTACTAGACATCAAAGGAATGCTGCAGTCTTTGACAAAAAAAATATCAGTAGTAAACAATAAACAGGATATTATAAGCCATTATCTCATTTGGGGGGTAACACCTAGATCTCCTCCTGGTTTCTCAATAAAACTAGAAATGGAAGGATATCCCAATAATGATTGAGATGAAATTTCCATCCACCATAGGAGATGGGGAACTCTGAGACAAACCAAATTTGATTTAATGGTATATGAAAAGCAATATTTATTTTTGAAGTTGGACTTGTGGATTAATATTAATGTCCCTTCATATGTATTTTAGACTTTCTTAGTAAGTGTCATCCCAGAGAAGTGTCTGAGCTTGCAATGTTAAATGCTATCACTGGAAGCATGGAGAGTCATCAGAGAAATACCAACATATGAAGACTGTCTATAACTTAGGATAATTTTCATAATGACAAATTCATGAATTAATGAATATACAAAGCTATAGCCATCCAATTATGTAACCATTTACTGAAAGCTATCTTAAAAACTATTGTTTTGACTCTATAGAATCATCACATGAATTTAGGGAAAATAAATAAGGTTGGAAGGAGAGAGGTGTTTTGCTTAAGAATAAGGGTTCTGTAAAGGAAAAAAATCAAAGAAGGAAACAAATTCCTTGATCCAATATAATAGATCCTTTCGATATCTTTCTGATTTAACTTCCTTCACTGGCAATATTAAAAATATACATCTGTACTTCAGGAAGAAGAAACACTTTTGTTATCAGCACTAGGGTTGTGTTTAATGTAAAAAGTAATGAAAAACTATAAATATTATTCCAACAATATATGGAATATTTCAAGTCCTAGAACACTACAATTTGCCCACACATTCCAGCAGAATAAATAATAAAACCAGATGACCTCTGGTGGTGACAGATAGTCTCAGCTTTTGACAATGTGATTTCTACATTTGCTCTAAGCTAGAACATCTTTAAACTTGGTGAGGAATAAAATGAGAATTTTATTGCACAATATGAAATAAGACTCACTCACATAAATCGAGCTAAACCTACAGCATTAATTTTCAATAACTTAAGCTACATATAATTATGCAAACATTTATTTAAGTAGGAAAAGCAGAAGCAATTTTACAACATAGTAATTCAGTTTCCCAAGATGGTGAAGGGTTGATGGTAATTAGTTTGCTCTTTTTGTTCATGAGAATGTTGGAAATGAATTTATTTTATTTCTCTTGGTAACTTGCTTAATTTAATATTTTTTCCCATGAGAAATATTCACTCCGAAAGTTAATACCTTCAAAAGTCTAAGAAACTGTCTTCATTTGAATATCTGTATGTTTATGGTTTAGAAACTGATTGCTCCCTATAAAAATTTATTTGATTAAACATTAGGTTTATAGTTTTCATTTTTCCGCCAAGTACCTAATACATATATTTAAAAATATGTTTTATTTTTATTATTCATAATGTTTGGGTCAATAAATAATAAAAAAGTCCAAGGAAACTAAAAGTTGAGATTTTATATACAGCTTTCATTACCCCTCGATATACTGAGATAGACTAACTACTAAACATTTATGTATTTATTTATTTCATGGCAAGACATCATATTTTCCTTTTTCTTCAAGTTATTATAGTTAGCTGGAAATCTTTTCATTTTAGTCTTAAATTGAATCAATGAGGGCAACTCTGGCTGCAGTTCAGAATATATCACAGAATAATTTTCCACTATAACTTTCCTATGGGAACACTCTGCTACCAGACAAGTATTTTCATTGCTTTCCATCAGATCATCTGTACCCAGTTATGGGATACATAACTACTTTGAATCCTGTTTCATTTTTTGTTAGATTGTATTACAAAAATAAATATCTTGGGTACATTAAGAAAAACAAGTATAGATGAATCAAGTACTTAGAGAAGAGAGATGGCAACCTTTGTATCTCATTTGAACCAATAATATGTGCAACAAAAATTTTTAAGTGTTATTACTTGAATTATTTAAGCCATATTAACCAATCAACTCTCTTAATTCTCTTCTATCTTTTAGCATTTACTTATCCAGGGAAAGCTGTATCCAATGGTCAATGAGAATATAGATTCTTCAACCAGATTACCTGAGTTCTAATGTTTATTTGTTACCCTTTTAAACATGCTAGTCAGAAACTCATATAATGAGTTTCTAGTCAGAAACTCATATAATGACAAAGTCCAACTCATACTACCTTACAAGGAAAGAGAAAGAATCCATTCACTTCTATAACTGGAAAGAAATCTAAATTCAGACATCACTGTGTTTAGGAACACAAATAAAGGCACTAGAACTCTGTCTTGCTCCTTCCTCCAACTTTTCTTTTTCCCATATTGTTTTTATTTTCAGACAGTTTGATTTCTCATGGTTATCAGAGATGGCCACTGGTTGCTCCAGGACCACAGAATTCTTACAACTCAGGCAAAAACATTTCTTGGAAATGACACTAATTGGCTTGGATGTTGATACGTGTTCTTCCCTGAGTTGAATCACTATAGTTAGATGAAGGGAAATGTTATGTGGCATAATCCTAAATACTCGATTAACAACCGTAAAAGGTTGAGGGGACAATTCTCAAAAGGAACAGATTTTGGACAGATAAAAAGACATCAAATAGTTTCACTCCTTAGGTTTAGATCTGTGATCCAATGTGAATTGATTTTTGTGAGAGGTGAGAGGTGTGGATCCAGATTCAGTCTTCTACATATGGCTATCCAGTTTTCCCAGCACCATTTATTGAATAAGGATTCTTTTCCCCAGTGTATGTTTTTGTCTGGTTTGTCAAAGATTAGACGG
>CAUYSK010003945.1:0-75497 GCA_963575035.1 Avahi laniger | reverse complement strand
TGATGAACACTGTCTTGGTGATGGGCACACTTATAGCCCTGACTCAAACATTACAAAAGTGATCCATGTAACCCAAAACATTTGTGCCCCTGTAATATTTTGAAATTAAAAAAAGAGAATAAATGAAGACCATGCAAATGAGCACAAATTGTTTATTCAGAGCCTGTTATAGTTCCAGGCACCCCCCTCTTGCATTTTTCAGTGATCCGGAACATGGAGGTGAGTGGGGAAGCTTTACACTGGAAAGAAAAAAAAAAAAGCAAAAATTCTATGTGTGCTCTGATTAAGCAATGTTGGCATGGGGAAGCTGGAGGTAAGCCACCTAAAAGTGAGGCATCTTATGTGATTGGACTGGGGAGCATATTTTGCTTTTGGGTTTTGGTCCATAGGTGGAAGTGGGAGTAAAACATGGGGAGGCTGGCTGAAGTTGCTGCAGTTTTTGTGATTTTGTTTCCCAGGCTAGTCACTGCAGAGGTTGTGGATCAGAGTTCTGTCATCATGTGGAGTCCAGCCATTGTCTATTTGTATATTCAGTCTCTAAATCTCACGTGTATATCATTCTCTCCCTTGTGGGAGGCTGACCAATTCATGGAAAGCTAGACATTGAGACCTTTGCCGTTCATGGATTGTTGAGTTGTCTGCATAGTTACTGTATCCTAAGATCTTGACCTTTTGTTGTTGTATCAGCCTGGCTACCCTCTGATGAGAGCGTGGCTGCACAGAAGCATTTAAGACACTAGATACAATGCAACAGATCACATCATGATCACTGTGATCAAAAGAAGAACAATTTATAATCTCTATAAGATGCCTTGTAACCAGGAACCTAATTTTCCGAACTCAAGCCCTGAAAAAAGTTGTATAGGGCTTGAGGATCACCTTAGATTTCAGATTGCTTTTTCTTCAGGTAATGCATAGCCTGTTTTGCCTTTGTTGCTTAATTAATCTATATAAAGCAAGAAGTATTAGCAGCAACACAGATAACATGATGGCTAGACAATAAGAAATCTAGAGCAATGAGATTGTTCATTACTACTGCCAGTGAGTTGAGGCTGATGTATATTATATCTAGGACAGAGGTGATGTTGTTAATAACTTCTGTTAGAGCTAACATTAAATTTCTGGTAGTCTTTTCTACACATATGGTTCCTACTGTCGGGAATGCTACTCTGATTATTCACATAAACAATGAGCCAGTTATTCTCCCAGATAAAATACATGAATAATCAAGGACGACCTCATTTTGGAACTTGTGTTTGAGTCAGATTTCCAGCCTTGTTGACTTATAGAATCAGGATCTCTGTGGACAGAGAAGTCTGGAAATACTATTCCTAAAGTGCATGAGGCATTAGTCAGAGTAAATAGGACCAGGTATCCTGGTAGTAGAAACTAGTAACCAGTAGGGGTACATGGAAAGCCATGAACAAAAGGAATCATTCATGACATGACATTGGAACAAAGCCTTACGTGAACTGGGTTATATATCCGTAGTATCTCCATTACTCTCTCCCAGGTAGCAAGTAATTGGCCCATTGTCCAGTGAATATTATGAAATTCAAATTCAGAAGTATCTAGGGTCTGATCAATAGATGTTAATAACTGGTTCTTTTTCTGGGATAGAGGGACAATAGCAAAGTCACAGATTGATTTGTTTAAGGTCATTTGTCCACATAGGTGCAAGCGGAAATGTCATTGATTATAATTCTCTATGGTGTCATTTGATGGAACCAGGATTGTTCTTAGGTTTTATATTATTATTATTATTTGTTGGTTTGTTTGTTTTAATCACGGGGTCTGGTTATTGATGACCCATAAAGCTATCTCTAAGATTGAGGGAAGTGGCTACTTTCTGGAAAAATCTAAACATGTCATTAAAATGAGTATGTTCTGACTTCATCATAATAAAGAGAGAAAAAAAAAGAGAAAAAGAGCCATTATGAATGGATGACTATCAGAGGTCTACAGAAAATGAGAAGAGTGGTTAAAGGCAAGAAGATTTTTTTAAAAAATAAACAAACAGGGATTTTAGTGTGATGCATTGGGTGGAAGATGTCTACTGTCTAAGGCTATCTTTTTCTGAAGATTTTGGGTAATTTATCTGCTTCTGAAAATAGACTGCTTCTATAGTATCTCTGAGAATACTCATTTTAAATTCCTCTACTGGAGTAGCCTTCCAGTTGTGTGGAATACTCAATTGTTTCTTTACTTGTGTAACATGAACCCAAGGATTGACCCCCTGGAGTTTCAATGCTATATTTGTTAAAAGAATCTGACAAGGTACCTTCCAAGTAGGTTCAAGAATGGTTTTCTCTGATGGTTGCTCCAGTAATTGTAATCTCCTGGGTAAAAATTATAAAGAGGCTATTTGGAAGACATTGTGAACAAGTTAAGAAATCAGTCTTAATTTGTGGTGATAATACTGAAGTCCTGTGTGATATTTTGTCATATCTTTGTGCAGCAGGGCAGAGTCTAATACTGGAGGTAGAGTGTCTGTTCCTAAATGAATGGGTGCTCCAGTTATCAGTTTATAGGTGGATAAGCAACATGTCCGTAAGAGGGTGGACCATATGACCATGAGAACTAGTGGAAGTGACTTTGGCCTCCCAATGGAGATTATGGGCTTCCGAAAATTTTCTTAATTTTTGGGATGCTATTTGTTCCTCCAGCTTTTCTAGAAGATTGTGGGTGGTGAGGGCAGTTTAGTTTTTGAGTAAGGGTTAATGCCTTACAAATTTCTTTTATAATGGCTGCCATAAAGCATGCATCTTGGTCACTTGTTATAAAAGTTGGTATGCCCCAAATTAAAAACACATGATCAAGGAGCTTTTTAGTGACCGTGATTGCTTTAGCTTTTCAGTAAGGAAATGTTTCAACCCAACCTGAAAATGGACATGCATTATCTAAAATATAGTTAAATTTCATGGAGAATGGAAGTTGGATATGCCCCATCTGAAGGTATTTAAGCGTTCTTGAGTTTCCTGGCCACAATCCACTTTTATAGTTTTTCTAGGATTTTGTTGTTGGCCGGTGACACACGACCTAAACATGACCTCCACAGTCTATAAATCTTTCCCAGTGGTGTTGATTTAAGGTAGTAGCCAATTTGTCTGAACCACGATGAATAGTTTCATAGAGAAATTTTGCCAATATCCATTTTAAATTATTTTGTGTTTCCAAGTGTCCTTATTCGGAGTGCCAAGGATTATCTGAGTGATATGTGCAAACAGGAGTTTTTCCATTCTTCCTTTCCAGGGATTTTTGTTTTTTATTTATTTATTTTTAATTTTGTTTTGTTTTGCTTTGTTTTAGAGACAGGGTCTTGCTCTTTCTCCCAGGCTGGAGTGCAGTGGCACCATCACAGCTCACTGTAACCTTGAATTCCTGGGCTCAAGCAATCCTCCTGCCTCAGCCTCCCAAGTTGCTGGGAATATAGGTGCATGACACCACATCTGACTAATTTTTAAAAAGTTTTTTTGTAGAGGTAGTGTCTTGCTATGTTGCTTAGGCTGGTCTCGAACTGTTGGCCACAAGAGATCCTTCCTGCCTTGGCCTCCTAAAGTGCTGGGATCACAGGCATGAGCCTTCAAGGCCGGCTGTTTTCAGGGATTTAACACTGATATTTAATAATGGCTTCTTTGGATCCCTCAAGGGATTTATCCTTTGAGGATGTAATTAGGATCATAATCTTGGTGAATTCTGTTCATTTACCATATTATCAGTTTTTGCGTTGGCTTTGACCTTTATAATAGCCACCCCTCCAGGAAGCATCTAAAAGTTTCTTAACTTATCCATTTTTTCATGGAAGTTCCAGAAAAGATGAGAAACCTCTTTGGTTGCAAAGCATTCCAAAATCACGTCCTACTGTAAAAGCATACCTGTTCTATGTGTATGTTTACCCTTTGGTCTTGGCTGGATGATAAGCTCTAATAAGCATAATAAATTCTGTCACCTAAGCTAATATTACCTCAGTTAGGGGAATATACAGTCCTCCGTTAGTATCTAAAGGAGTTTGGTTCCAGGATCCCCCACAAATACCAATATCTGAGGATTCTCAAGTCCCTTATATAAAACAGTGTCATATTTTCATATAACCTATGTATATCCTCCCTCCTGATGCAGTCACACACTACGTAACGATATTTCAATCAATGACAGATCTCATGTACAATGGTGGTACCATAAGATGATAATACTGTTCTATTGTACCTTTTTATGTTTAAGATAAGTTTTTATGTGTTTAGATACGTAAATACTTACTACTGTGGTACAATTGCCTACAGTATTGAAGTATAATAACTTGCTGTACAGGTTTATAGCCTAGGAGCAGTAGACTATACCATATAGCCTAGGTATATAGTAGGCTATACCATGTAGGTTTGTGTAAATATACTCTATTATGATTGCACAATGACAAAATAGCCTAACAATGTATTTCTAGAGCATATCCACATTATTAAGTGATACATGACGGTACTTTAAATAGTCCCTAGATTACTTGTAATACCTAATAATACAATGTAAATGCTATGTAAATAGTTGTTATGCTGTATTTTTTTTTGTTATTTTCTTCCAAATATTTTCAGTTCACAATTGGTTGAATCTGTGGATGAGGAACCTCTGGATATGGAGAGCTGTTTTCTAAAGTAGAGCTTAAATTAGTGATAACATATTTTGTTTGATAATCTCCAGTTTCCATTTTGAGATATGATCCATCAACAAATAATATTAGGTCAGGGTTTTCAATAGAGTCTCTAATAAATCTGAATGAGGTACAAAAAATTCCCTAATTTAGGTAAGATAATTGTAAAGTTTTCCTTCTTCTGGTAGGAGCTGGAGAGTGGCAGGATTTAGGGTATTACAGTGGTGAATAGTAATGTGAGGAGAGAGTAATAGAATCTCATAAGAGGTTAATTGACTGGTTAAAAGTGTTTTTTGTCCTTAATCAGTAGTAGAGGAACCATGAGGTCAGTAGGAAGCAAGAACTAATTTAGCAGAAGCAATTGACAAGTTTTCCAGCAGTAGCTAGTGCCCTGAGACAAGGAGGGTAAGCCTTTGCAACAGGTCAAAGGTGAGGTTAGTAAGCAATGGGTTTTTAATGTTTCTCATGAAGTGGAGATTAAACCTCAACCTGTCCAGATCACTTATGCACAAATAGAAGAAAGGACTTTTTATAGTTATGGATGCCTAGGACAGGAGCCTTTTAAAGAGACTTCTTCAGATTACAGAAGGCCTGTTCATGTTAGTCCTCTCAGAGAAGAGTATCTCTTACTGAAGACAGTCAATTCATAAAGAGATGTTACAATCCCAGAAAAATTTGGCATTCATTATCTTCGATATCAATTAAACCTAGACCTCCTCTAAGTAGCAATTTTTTTAGAGGACTAGAATAAGTTTGGATAGTCTTTATCAGGAGAATGTGTTTTCCCCTCTATAGATAGGTCCTACCCTAAATAATGGATTCTGCTTTGCCAAAATTGTAAGTTATTTTTTGAAACGTTATGTCTTTTTCTGATAAAGCCAAGAGTAAGTAAATGGGATCTTTTTTACAGGCTTCATTGTTCTCTGAACAAAATAGCTGATCATCTATATACTGTATCAAAACTGAATCAGAAGGGAAATTTATATCTTTTAAGTTTTATTTGAGAATCTAGGAAAAAAATAGAAGAAGCTTTAGTGAATCCCTAAGCCATGACTGTTCAGGTATATTGCTGTCCTCCCCAGGTGAAAGTATAAAGGTGCTGACTTCACTGGTCGAGAGGTACACTGGAAAAGGCAGAGCAGAGATCCACTTCAGTGCAGCAAGAGACTTCATTTGGAATTGATGAGAGGATGGTATTTGGGCTAGGTAGTACAGGGAAATGAAGGATAGTAATTTGTTGATGGCCCTGAGATCTTGAACAAATCAATAGCCTCACTTGTTTTGTTTCTTTACTGGCAGGATGGGATGGGAGTGTAACAAAGACTGGTGCAGAATATGAGAAGGCTTTGGGTACAAGGCTTTCATTTATAGGTTTGAGTACTTCCCTTGCTTCTGGATTCAAGGGATATTGGGAAAGTCTGGATAACTCTTCAGTAGGATCTATCTGAACTTTAATAGATTCTCCTCTAATTATTTTTCTTATGTCAGAGGAAATTTTAGCCCATGGAATGTCAGGTATAATGTTGTGGTAAGCAGAATAATAGTCCTCCAAAGATGTCCACATCCCACTCTCCAGAAACTGTCACTATGATATGCTGTGTGGCAAGGGGGGAATCAAGTTTGTAGGTGGAATTAAGGTTACCAATTTTCTGACCTTGAGATTATCCAGATGGGTGCAATGTAATCACAGGGGTCTTTATGAGTAGAAGAAAGTTAGAGTTAAATTTCAAAATGCCCCACTACTCAATTTGAAGGTGGAGGAAGAGGCCAGGAGCCAAGGAATTTAGGTGGCCTTTAAAAGCTATAAAATACTAAGGCAGTGGATCCTCTCTTTCTTTCTTTGAGCCTCTAGAAGGAGTACAGCTCTGATGACACCTTGATTTTAGACCAGCAAGATCCATTTTGCACTTATGATCTTCAGAACTATAAAATAATAAATGTGTGTTGCTTTAAGCTACTGTTTGTGGTAATTTGTTACATTATCAACCGGAAACTAATCCCTGTGTCAAGAGCTTTATCTGAGGTTTGCATCAGATATAATGGAAGAGGCAAGGATATATCAGAGCAGACACAACTTGATTATGAATAAAGGAGTCCTCTGGAACCTCCGGAAATAGTCCCTCTGGTTTGCATTTCATACTACAATTTCATGTGCAAAGTAAGTCTCTTCCTATTAAATTTGCAGGAGTGTATCACAAAAAGGGAAGGGATGTTTTTCACTTGAGGGCTCAAGGGTTACAGTTAAAAACTGAGAGATAGAAATAATCTGTGCCTTATTTGAAATACCTACCACCTATATGGTATGTTTACTCTAAGGAGGGGACTGAGCAGAGGTGGGAGGGTTTAATGAAGTGATAGTAGCTCTTGTACCTGCTAAGAGGTTGACTCTCTGTATTACAGTTAATTCATCTTGAGTGAATTATCTTTTATGGGTAAGACAGAATATCTGGGTGCTTTTTCCTTCCTCAGAGCACCTCCACTGATTTAAATTGAGGGATTTTTCTTTGACTTGGTGTTTTCTTTTTGTATGATGGGACTACCTTTATTCCAGTGTCTTTTCTGTTTTTATTATTTACAATTGTCCTTGTCAGTAGGTGATCAATTAGAAAGTGAGGTATCTAGCTGTTTGATCTTCAGGACTGTAAGTTTGTTTTGGATTTTGTCTTGTTTTTGTTGTAAAGCCCTTTCAAAATGTTCTGTAGGATGCTGAAATTCAGGTAAAGGGGCTATTTTACATTCTTATTTCTGTTTCTAAATTGAGTCTCCAATTTCAGATGTAACTCTGTTGACAAAATTGGATGGAAGGGTTGATGTTACATCAGCAGCTTTAACTTCTAAGTGTTGCCGAAAGGTATAGTTGGCTCTTGAACAACGTAGGTTTGAACTTCATGGGTTCACATATAAAAGGATGGCTTTCAATCAAATTCATATCAAAAATACAATAGTTTTGGGATGCAAGACCTATATACTTTTTGTATATGTAGCTTTGTTTTTGACAGGTTGTATACACAGAGGGATGGGGGAGGGGCAGAGAGTGGGGATTGTCCTGCCCTATGTATACTGAGGGATGATTATATTTTCTAGTCTATCCTGAAAACGGTCTATAATTTCACATTTTTCTGTTTGTATTGAATTTGATTGAATTATAACCTCAAATCAATTTTTATTAAAAACGTTTCAGGAATGGGATATTGCCTTACTTTTTGGTCCTTTTGTGACACTCAGATTTATTGTGGAGAGAGGGATCCTGTAGGTCTTTTTCTGGGTCGGTCCAATCAGCTTTTGCCATTTAGGAATTAGTATCTGTGGTTCCAACCAACATGTGTTTAAGTTGATGTAGGTCAAGTGTCTGTGGGTTGTATGTACTCAGAATAATTCTAAATTCTTTTATAAGTATCTGCTTGTCTTATGTGGCTTTAGGAAAATCCTTACTTATAGCTTTTAATTCAGCTGAGATATGAGGTTTAAATTCTAGAGTTTTCTGCATACCTGGGTCTAGGAAGGGTAAGTATTTAGAGCCAACTGTCATTTTAGGGTTTTAGAAAAAGCGTTGGGAAATGGCAGGGGTTTATGCAAGGAAAAGAAGAGGGAGGAGATGACCAAAGAGTAGAAGGAGATAATAATGAAGGGGGAGGAGGGAAAGCTGGATATAGTGAGGCAACTCAAGGACAAGGAAGGGAAGGATGTACTAGGGAAATGAGTCTTGCTTATTGTTGCTTAAGTTTGTCAAATTGCTCATTAGTCTTGGCCAAGGAATCTTTTAGTGAAGCAATTTTTTAATCAGAATTTTATTTGGATCCCTCTGCACACCAATAGAAAAAAATGTTGCTCATTGAGCCTGAGAAATCTTATTCCTTTTTTCCTGAGGCACCTCGCAAATGTACAATTTTTTTCAAGTCAAAGTGGATTTTGAAGTCTCAAATTTTCTTTGGTGAACTTGTGCCATTTAGAGAGAGATGCTCAAGAATTAGGATTGCAGTGAGGGTACATAAAAGAAGTTTTTCTTGGAGGAGACTTAGACTTGATGATCCCATGAGACCTGAAAAAAAATGGTCAAAAGTAATTCTTGTGTACTTCATGTCTCCGGTCACCAACAAGTCAGCTGCCTATAAATGCAGACCTGACAATATACACCGGTTGGCAGGCAGAAAAGCAGAGGAAACATTATCTCTGGATCAAAGCCAAGATCTCAGGACAAAAAAAAAGAAAATGGAACAGAAGCAAGACCTTATCCAGTTTGACTGGTGAACTGCGGCAAAGTTTGTACAAATGGAAGCTGATCTGATGAGAATCGAAAACTCACCAATCTGTGAAGCCAGATTAAACAACATGCTCGTAGGATTTATGCCTGTGTTCTACCCTGGGCTTCTCCTTTTTATAATAAACAACACTTTGGACAGGTCAACAAAAACAGAAGCACAAAAGAAAGCAAAAAGGGATGAATAAGAATGGCCTGCCAAGAATGTCAAACAAATGAGGACCAATAACAAAATTTGGGTTCCCAACTGAATAAATAGCTGAGGAACTCAGTGAAAAGAGAGCAGAGTTCGAACCTCATGCTGACGTATAACATCCGCATGGACTCAAGAAGCGACAAGCAGCAAGGCACAAGGGATATCCACGGGTACCGCACCTGTTTGACACCTAGGGACAGCAGCAATGGACAATGCAAACCATATTTCAGTGGAACCTCTAGGAATACTGTGAAAATAACACAGATTACTCAAATGAGAACAAATGGAGGTATTTACTCAGCTTGCTATAGCAAAGGAATCAGCTACCATCACTTGCTTGGGTCAGAGACTCAAAGACAGGCAGGAGAAATGGGAAAGCTTGATTAAATAAATAAATGAATAGCTCCAGGTGTGCTCCGATTGGACATTACTGGCATGGGGAAGTTGAAGCTGGGCTAACCAGAGGTGGGGCATCTTATATGATTGCATTGAGGGAACATATTAATATTTGGCTTTCTGTGACTAGACCTGAGTTGGAAACAGAAGCTGGGATAAAATAATAGAGAAGCTGATAATCATTGACAGGTTGAGCCCTGACCCTTCTGGGCAGTTTCTGCAGAAGTGATGGTTTGGCTTGCTAGGCTGATTACTATAGAGGTTGTGGGTTAAAGTTCTATTGTCATCTATCGTTTGGCCATTGATGTTTGTATGTTCAGCATCTCAGATGGAAGGAGAGTACCAGAATAGGTTCATGTAGAATATCCAGTGGTGAGAAGACCACAGTCGGGGGAAGAAATAAACCCCTGCCTTTTATTTATTTATTTGGTTTCTGGTAGACTTGTTTCTAGCAGAGCATGACAGAACTGGTTAAGATTCTATTATTAAAAGACCTACAGATATTAAGAAGATTCAGCATAGGTGGGGTCAGTTTTAATAGAAACTAGATTCTGTTAATTTCATCTCATCTCTCTTGTTATAAACATATAGAGGCAATCCAGCTCCCACAACCAAGTTGCTGTAATGCAGCTCTATAAAAAGGGTCACTATTTCTAGTTCAGTCTGCAATATTTTTGGCTCATGAGACAGAAAAGCACATCAATAATGAGAATAAAATGCAGGTGTCTTTGTTGTGTGAATTTTGAAGTGGAATTATAACTAGGTTTCCTTTAAGCTGTGACTGTTAGATAGATAAAGGCAGGGGCAGAGAGAAGGACGGGGAGAGGAGAAAGGAGGGGAGGGCTCAACCTAGGCTTTGCATGAAGAAGTTTCTGTGGTCAGTAGGTTAATGGCATGATGTTTGCTTCAACTGGCTGACAGACCTGACCAATTATGGTAGGAGAATAAACTAAGGAAAGAGACAAATGAAATGGAATAGAATTGGAGAGGATTTTGAGAAAGTAAAATGATCATTTGTGGTCATTCCAGTATGTGTTGGTTATGTTTGGAATAATTTGGAAAGATAAACTAAAAGAAGTGACCCGGCTAAGTAAGTGATTTCCTTGAAGTAGTAGATATGGAAGGGAGAAAAATGCTAAGCTGCTACACAGCTGCAGGAAAAGCCATGGGACTGGTAAATCAGGTCGATGGAATACAACATTGATAAGAGCTGCAATTGCAAAGAGTGCAGACTGAGAGGACAGTTAGGAGAAAAGATTGAAATCAGTTGTAAAAGGGGAAATTCATTGCCCCTTGCTAATGAGGCAACCTTGTCTTGCATCTTTTGTGATTAGGATAGGAAGCTACGGTCAGTTAGTTACTCCCATTTTTTTTTTTTATCTGAGCATTCAAACAGAAGAAAAGGTGCCTGATCAAGAACTCAGTTATAAGTCATGAGCATTAAGAGCATTAATGAGGGCTTATGATGTGCCAGGCACAATGCCTCAAGCTTAGCATTTTAAACTCATGTTTTCTCATTTAATCCTATGAGGCAGGTGCATTAGCACTATGTTACAGATGAAGACACATAGGTTTAACAAGATTAAATAATATGTCCAAGTAAATGGTGAACAATTGAAACCCATGGATTTTTGGCACCAGGCTCAGAGTGCTTGAGCACTGCAGTCAGCACCCTCACTTAGAGATAATTAAGGACATTATTTACTTGATTGTGGGAGTGTCATAGAACAATGATTAAATCTTACAATAACTAGAATATGCAGGACTGGAAGAAAGGCCACTAAGGCCATCTCTGAGGATGTAGAAGAATATAAACTCAGATTATAGAGTTTACCCAAAAAATTAACTGATAATAAGATAGCTAATTATGAGACTCTCAAACTACCTACAGATTTTTTTTTTACTTTGATTTGTATTTGAAAATAGAACCTCACTTATAACTTTTCTATAGTATTTATATATGCATATTATTAGAGGTCCATCCTTTCCACTAAGCACTGGAGTCTTCATAAATAGTTTTTATATTTTGAAAGAATTAAACTAGACATCTTAGGAAGAGTATAGGCTACCCAGAATCTGTGCCGAGACAGGTACCTGTCACATTACCCAAAAAGCCAATGTTGCCACCTGCTGGTAGCTTCTCCAAACTTCGGACACAAGGTTCCAGGGTCCTTACTAGTTACAGGTCTGTGTCTTGGGGATGGAATCTAAAGGGAAAGGAATCCTGACACCTCAAACATTACAATGAAAAGCTAAAATAATATTGGGCCTTCTGGGCACCAAGAGAACCACCAATTTATTCAAAGAGGATTTGACCATTTGGAAACCTATCTCTTCAACCTGCCTCTATAAAATCTGCCTGGATCTCTCAAGGTCAGTAAATCCTGCTAAGAATTTCCTGAACATTTATGCCAGGTTTATGGCCCACAGACTGTTAGTTTAATTCACATGATACTGTGATGATGTGAATTAACATCATTCTTCCTTGAAGCAAGTAGTCATGGTCTCCATTATATCTGCACATTTTGACCTTTGTGGTTTAAAATGATGAAGGTTTTTCTTTCCTAACTTAAAATTTTAATTTTGTGATTTTATTTTGGCTTGTAGCATGGCTTTTAGTGATACTGTCATATTTTTGCAACCCTCAAGGAAAATAGACATGGTTAGGATAGGTGTTCTGAAGAGGCTGGCCAGAAAAATCACAGGTGCAGGGCTCACTCAAAGGTTCTCTTACCTTATTTCACTTACCATAACGTCCTCCATGCTCATCTGTGTTGTTGCAAATGACAAGATTACCTTCTTTTTTAAAAGGCTGAATAGCATTCTCGTGTGTGTGTGTGTATGTGTGTGTGTGTATGTGTGTGCATGTGTGTGTATGATCTTCTTTATCCATTCATCCATTGATGGACACTGAGGTTAATAAAATAAGCCAGGCACAGAAAGATAAACACCACAATCTCAATTTGATGTGGAATCTTAAAAAGCTGAGCTCATAGAAGCAGAGAATAGAATGATGGTTACCAGAATCTGGGGATAGGCGGACTGGGGAGATGTTGGTCAAAGGATATACAATTTCAGTTAGACAGGGAGAAGTAAGTTCAAGAGAGCTACTGTACATGATTGTGATAGCAATATATTGTATACTTGGAAATTTCCAAGAGAATAGAGTAGATTTTAAGTATTCTAACCACACACACACAAAAAAAAGTATGTGAGGTAATACACGTGATAATTACCTTGATTTATCCATTCTACAATATATGCAAATACCAAAACATCAGATTAGAGCTCTATATACAATATATACAATTTTTATTTGTTAATTTTTAAAGTAAAGTTCTTCTAACATAACAAGGGAAACATAGAGCTAACACAGTCCTTTGAAATCTTGCATAAATAGTATGTTGACCCATGTTACTTATGTTAGCTAAATAAACCATTAGGAAATTCTCACTTGGTCCAATATGATCCATGTTGTGGATGGATGGATTGAATCCATGCTTAACTGTTTATATTTTCGCAAATAGTTGAGAAAGTGTACCAAGCAATGAACTCTGATTCAGAACACAGGAGACGGTAGCACTGCAGCCTCTCTTTCTTCCCTCTGTAACTAGTTTTTCCGAAGGAAAGAGTCTTCTCTATTTAGCTTTTTGCTACAAGAAGGAACCCTTTCTGAATATTTAGCATGCTGGCTCTCACTCTCCCTCCTCTGCTCCAAATTGTGAATATTGATTTATTTTTAACTTTAATCACCATGTATTACAATAACTAATGCATAGATATTATAGACAATTATGTGATGGGAAAAATTTTAATTAATAACCTATCAAATACCACCCAGATAGTAATGTTTAATATTTTGGTGTCCTATGCAAACATATCATCATTTTCATTTTACACAAAATAAATGATAAGAAAAAATATTCTACTATAGCAATATATCATAAACAACCTTTAAGTTAATAATTATAGGTCTAGATCATAAATTTTCATGACCACAAAGTATTCTATCATACATATGTTCACTGTTGTTGGTTGCTTTTATAAACAACAACTTTACATCTAATTAAGATATATTTCTATAAGTGGCTTTGCTGATGAAGCATATACACATTTTTAAAGTTTTTTTTAATGTGGCAAATTGTTGTCTAGAAAATGTGAATCAATTTATACTATCACTAGCAGTATAAGAGGTATTAATAGGTGAAAAATATAGTGTTATAGCATAGTTTTCATTTGTATTTGTTTGACACAAATGAGGTTGAACACTTTATATGCATATTGGTTGATTATATATTTTTTAAATATCCTTTTTATAACCTTTGACATTATAATTTTTAAAAATTTATTTCAAATGTTTCTTATTTTTTCTTATTTACTTGAGCAGCTTCTTCATATATAATGTTATGTTTCTTGTTCATTATATATTACAAATATTTACCCAAGATATTTGTCTTTTAATATTACTAATAATACATGACTTTTTTGCGTTTTACAACTTTAATATTTTTATACAGTTAAATATATCAATCATTCTTTTAAAGGTTTCTGACTTTGGTATAAAGCCTTAAAAAGTTCTTAAGTCAGGGCAATATTAGCACTCTGTTTTCTTTTAAAAACTTTATTTTTTAAAATTAAAATTGTTAATTCATCAAGAACTTATTTTGGTGTACATTTGAGAAAAGGATTTAACAATTTTTCTCTCAAATCACTGGCTGGAACACCGCTTGAAAGATCCTAGAGAGCTGGATATTCTTTGAAACTTCATGCCCTCCAAGTATTTTCTCTGGTAGCAGAGTTGGGATGATGTGAGCAGCAAGCTCACAAGCTGGTCAAAGAAACAAATCAGCATTAGTGAGAGAGAGAATATTAACTCACTAGTGCTCCACATTTCTCTGTCATTAAATATAAGGAGAATTACTACTGATGGACTGGGGCATGGCTGCATAACACGTACAAGTATTTATATGAGAAAAACAGGGTGGAGGGAAAGCTACTGAAGACAGTGCTTTCACAGCAGAGGAGTGAGAAGGAAGCCTGACTGGCGTGCAGATGAGGGACTTTTACAGGGAACCTAGACTGCATTAGGAAGGACACTGATGGATGACAGAGGCTGGTCTCCTTCCTGGGGTCTGTTCAAAGCAATGCATTAGGATATGATGAGATTGTAGAGCTTATGGTTTTTAAGGTACCGCAAAGTAATTTGGCAAGGTAGAATATTTTCAGCAGCATTAGTCATTATTATCATCGTCATCATTTACACACACAGACAAAAAAAAAAATTGAAAGTTAGAGCTTGTGTTTGAGGATGACCATGTCATTGAACTTGAGAAAAGAGGATGTTTATGTTTATAATTTCTGATTTTGTAAAGTAAGATGACTGTTCCAAATCAAACTGTCTTTTGATAAGGCATTAGGTCTCATTGGCTCCTTTCCCTGGCTTCAGTTTCCTTGAGTTAGGAAGGTGGAGAAGACTAGATTCTGAAGTTTAAGCTGGTTTGCCTCAAATCCAGGTTTATCTTATCTAGGTGTTTTTGTTTTTTTTATTGTCTGTTTGGTTTTTTTTTTGTTTTGTTTTTTTTGAGACAGAGTCTCCCTCTGTTGCCCAGGCTACAGCGCTATGGCATCAGCCTAGCTGACAGCAGCCTCAGATTCCTAGGTCCAAGTGATCCTCCTGCCTCAGCATCCAGAGTAGCTAGGACTACAGGTGGTATGAGCCGCCCAGCTAATTTTTTTCTATTTTCTGTAGAGACGGGGTTCTCACTTTTGCTCAGGCTGGTCTCAAACTCCTGAGCTCAAGTCATCCTCCCACCTTGGCCTCCTAGAGTACTAGGATTACAGGCATGAGCCACTGTGCCTGGCTGCTTATCCAGGTTTTTAAAAGTCTCAGTGAATAAGTAAATGCAACCTAGATGGAGCAGATTGGGCAGGTGGAGAGGCACAGCCAAGTCATTAGTATCAATTATTCTTACCGTAACAACAATAGTAACCACATTTATGGAATCCTTACTGCTCTTCAGACAATATTTCATGCACTTTACATGAGCAATACTCTAGTTACAAGTAGCTGAGTGCCTCCACTGGGGAATGTACCTCCTGCAGTCTGGGCATGGAGGAAGAAGGAATGGAAGTATTACCTTTGGAGTTAATTTCCTAAATACAAGGAGAGATTTTTGATACTTAATCCATCCTATGTTCCTGCGTGTCAAGCTGGGAATCAAAGAGGTTAATTAAGGTTAGTTTGCCTGACCCCATCTCATAGATATAAGTGTGTCTACATTATCGTTACTGTCTTTTGAATGATTGCTGCCTGTCCCTTACATACATCCTAATTATCTCCATGAGATTAATGTTTCTAACCATTTCTTGGTATTTACCATCCTCTTATTTGTCTCACCTGGGATATTTTTTGAAAATGGAGACTCAGCTTCAACTTTAGTACAAAGCGATTCAACTAAATACTAGAGCAGTGCTTTTCCAACATCACTGTGTTCAAGATTCCTATGGAGACCTTGTCAAAATGCAGAATCTGATTCAAAAGGTCTGGGGTCCCTGAGAGTCTGCTTTTCTATAAGTTCCCGGATGATGTTGATGCTGCTGGTCCCTAGATCACACTTTGGGGAGCAAGAGACTCGAGTGTCTAAACTAGTTATTATGGCATTTGAGTCCTTCTGTATTTTATCCCCCTTCTTAACTCTCCAAATGACTCCTCCAAGCTCCCTACCTAACACCTCTGAAGCAGTCAGATGAGTACCTGGAGTGTTCTTCAAGAGTGCCACATAGGCTCTGCCTCTGAACTTTTGCTCCAGGTTATCATCACCGCTGTTCTTTTGGATCCCCGTTTGTAGAAAACAGACCCTTCTTGAGAGGCCTTCCAGCCTCACCTCTTAGGTAGGAAAGGCTTTTTCCAACAGCCCCAGACTTCTAACATGCCCTCCTCTCTGACCTCCTGTATGATGCCAATCATCTGCCCTGGTAATGTCTGAGGGGCAGCAGGCCCTGCAGCTTTACCCTCCAAAATATGATGAGCTCAGTTAGAAAAACTAGTCTTGTTAAAATTGTATTAAACTCCCTTTTGATTTTCTACACAGGTGTGCTATTAGGAGACAAAGCAGACTTGGAGATAGCTCAGGGCCTATTTTGAAAGCTAAAACTCTCTTTACCATCTCTGTTGATGTGCAGGATGCTGTCTCTGGCCCATCCATGCAGTTATCTCTAGTTTGCACTGATCATTCAAAATGATCCTGTGTATGTCCATGGAGCGCATATCAAAGCAACCTCATCCCTGTGAGGTGTGCATGACCATATCTTCCTCCCCTTCCCCAAAAGTAAAGGAAAATATTCATTTTTTACTCAGTTTTCTTGCCTTTCTTGTGTTAAATTTCCAGATTTACTCATCCGGATCTGTATTTTCCCCATCAGGACTTTCCTTGATGTCTTTGTTCTATCTTGGTAAAATGCAAACATCAAAGCCTCTTATTTAATCCTTAGTTACACACTTTGAATCTGCCCTCCATCATTCTCTTTGCTGCTGTGAAGGTGATGCACACTGCACAGGAGTAAAAAATACTCTAAAATATTAATCCCTGTATAATGCATAACATGTTGAAGACAGTGCACTTGGCAATGTGTGAATCTGGAAAAGAATTCTGAGACTTTTTTTTAATGCAGAATGTAGAGTACCATGATATCATTTGGTTCTTCTCATAGAGACATTTTCTTCTTGCACTTTTTTCTGGGGATGTAAATTTATCCCCAAAGGAGATGATCCCGAATCTTTTCAAAATGCTGTCAGCAGTTAGATATACTTCTGTGCATTAAATAGGCTTGTACAATATTTATTGTCTCCTTAATCTTACTTTTAATGGGGACACAAATGTATCTTCAGATAGTATCAAGCTCTAGCCAGACAAAAGTTCATGTCTCTATTTAAGGGAAGAGAGAGGGGACAGCAAATTTTGACTTTCTTTGTTGTTTTATACTATCTTAGTGCTAGTTATGGATTTTGGAATAATATTGCATGTTCTAGGAATAGTTTTTATCCAGTGATTTGAACTTTCAATTTTTCAGCACTTTCCCCCTAAATCTTTTAAGGTCAAAAATCATGAATAAATCCATGCTTGATAAGACTGAAAAGTTTTAGCTTCAGAGAGTTGTCAGTAGACTTCATTTGGAGCAGTCTTTCAGTTCTGTTACTTGTGAGTTATTGATAAATTTGCACACTGCTGGCTGCAGTCTTAATGAATATATTCATGGACCATGGAGCATGGCTTGTATTTAGAGGAATTCAAAATATGATTTTTTAAAAAAATTTAAATAGAGTTGGAAATGTTACTTGTGATTGAATATTTTAAAAAATAGCTTAAAAATTAAGAATATGTGTTATTGTATTTTTAATTTCATATTAAATATGAAAACATAAATATTAGATGATACATCACAAATGACATTCTTAGGCCATTCAGTTTAAGCCATCTTTCCTAATGCTAATCACAACACAGATGAAGTATTTATAAAAATTAAGAGGTTTAGCATGGTAACTCTGATTAAATTCTAACCTTTATAGTGACAGAAAAGCTAGGAGAATTATAAGCTGTGAATATGTCAAGAATTAATGAACTGCAAGTCTGATAATAACTCATAGGGTGGAGGTAAGAAACTTTCACATTTAATGACCATTTCTATAGTCTAGAGTTCAGTTTGAACTTTTATTTCTATTTTCAGTAAATGAATTGTGATTTTAAAATGTTCAATTAGAGTATCTCCCTCAAGGGGAGAGAACAGAGCACTTCTGTTCCTGAAATTTAAATGTAACTGGATATCCTATATGTTTATTTATTAATTCTGGAAACCCAGATTTAATTGTCCTGAAGAGAGACAGGATGGTAAGCCCAGGGTAGGACTGGGTTTTAAGATGCCTAGAATTGAGACAAACCTGAATGGGTCCTCCAAAAATGTTTCTGGGAATGAGAATATTTATTTGCTAATAATGAACACAATGCCCATGACAGGAGAGTTATTCTTTTTGAAGTGATTTAACCAGAGGATCTTAGCCAGAAGAGTCTCTGCCATGCATTCACAGAGGACTAGTCCCCTCCTGAACTTAATAGAAAGTAATGGGCACACTATGAACCTGAAACGAGGTGGCATCTTGTACATAGTTTAACTTATATTTAGCATGTAAACACTAAATTGACAGGTTCCTATTAGCCAGTCTGCTATGATTATTAATGGGAAATAATTTTCCAGGACCCAGATAAATGATCATTCGGTCTGTCATGTTAAATGCTGCCATATCCTGGAGACATGCAGATCTGTCACTTGCCCATTGTGTCATTATCGCCACCTTATTGAAGGTCATTTAAATCCTCCACTGGTCCTTTATGTTTCTGTCTTTGGTAAATACTACATTTTGAAGAAGTGGATTACTTATCACCAAATCTGAAGCTATACTAATAGATATTAAAATAAATTTAAAATTCCTTTTTTGGTTTTGGGAAGCAAGATAATGGCTATGTTTGGTATGATATGATGTATTGATATGATACTGGGAATATACATTTTTAGAAAATTTCATGAAATTTGATATGTGGACAGAGATAAATTAAGCAAAAAAGCTGAAAATGGGCATGTGCTTGCCCATGTTGATCAATTTGTCTGTGCTCTTTCTTCATTTACAAAGGTACATTACAAAGGTACGTTCTTGTTAAAATTTATTTAGTAACTTCTGACGTTTTTCATCTAATTAGAATTCAGCTTTGTTTAAATTTCAGTGTTTAAAATCTTACCTCATTTATTTTGAGGAAACTTGCAAGCTGAAATTATTTTTAAGAAAATGCTGTTGGCTTAATTATAATATATTGATGTTTTATATTATTGTAAGTTATTGTCGTTTATAGAATATGTTAATATTTTAAACATGGGGTGACTGTAATGGGGGAACTCTACATTTCTAGAAATTTTTGAACTGTTATTTATCAGTCTTATTTTAATATTCTGACTTTACTAGCTGCAACAATGTATGTTCAATATCCTTAATATCCCCGACTGTGTAAACCTGTGGATGATTTTGCAGCTGTGTTTATTCCATCTGCATCCCCATTCACTGGGCACTTGGGTAATGGTCTAAAGGCTCCCAATCTTCTCCTGAGGAGGAAATACCATTAACTTTCTGGTGCCTTATGAATGCTCCAAGGCTAAGAGTGAATGTCATTGAGAGGTGACTATTATTCATGATTCCTGCTGGGAATCCTGGTGATCTAGAGAGAGGGGTTTATGACTATGGAAGCCAATTGACTAGTTATGAAAGAATTTAGCTGATCTCAGAAACCAACCATTTGGAAACCCTCATTTTATTTAGTGTTTTCTGAGAGAATATTTTATTTTAAAAAGACATTGTTTCACAAATAAAACTTAAGTCCTATGTAGATGGCTTTAATTTTTTATATGCTTAATCAAATATCAGTCAACTCCTATGAAATTTCTGGGAAAACAAATACCTGTATGTGTGTATTTGAAATAGTCAAAGTATGACTGGCACTTTGCTTTATTTACCTGCTTCTGAGCTAGATTGTCTCAACTTTGCCCCTAATACCTCAGTGTTTCTGCAGAGTAATACATTCCAATGTCTTCAGAGCCTATGTTTAGAATCAGTTGTTTTCCATCACAACTGCCCAGTTGATGAAAAGAGGAAAGTTTTTAAAAAATCTTGTGCCTGGGCCCTATAACTCGGGTTGCCAAATTTAATAAATAAGAACACAGGATGTTAAGTTAAATTTAAATTTCAGATTAAACAATACATATATTTTTAGTATAAGTATGTTAAAGAAGTATGTTGTGTATTTTATCTGACAATGTTGCCCAAGGCCCATAGATTCTGATTTAATTGTTCTGGGGTAAGGTCTGGCCATTGGTGTTTTCACAAATTTTACAGGTGCATAAAATATGCAGCAGATTTGGGAGTCACTGGCTAGATTAACAGTGTTTCACAAACTGTAGTGTGCACAGGAGTCACCAGAAATGTTTGTAAAAATGAAATTTCCCACTTTCCCTCCAGTCTAATTGACTAGGATGGAGTTGAAGAAATTAACAAGCATTCCAGTTAATTCTCATGGCAGGTGTGCAGACCACACATTGAGAAACACTATTTTAAAGCGTATTAGCGAGAACTGCTGTTTCTTTTTTTAAAAATTATTATTACGTTTTCATGTCATTTTTTAAAATCTGAGAATAGTAAAATCCCAGGGTACAGATAATACACTGGTTAAGAATGAATACCATTTATTTTCATACATTAGAAAAAGTGATATGGATTAGGGAGATGTTTTTTAGAAGAAAAATACAAGTCAATATGAATTTTGTACTATTGTTTGCTGTCATTTCTTATGTAACAAATAAAAGACATTTATCTTCTGAATTGGAAAAAGGGTCTTTACAATGACAATATGTTAATTTTAAGGACCCCATTTCTCTGAAGACTCTAATCTTCAGTAACTGGAGAAAGTGACCTTTGGAGACACTAAACCTAGGGAATTGACATTACCAATTTGGGATTGGTTGTAAACTCATGCTGAGCAAAATGTCTATGAGACTATATTCTACAAGGTTAATAGGCTGGTTTTTTTTTCATGATTGTATACCAGGAAAAATAATGTGGATAATTAACACTGCTAGTGCCAAGGGCTCTTTTTTTCATTTCTTATGTAGTTTCAGTAATAAAGAGAGCAAAGACATCCTATCTTATTTTAGCCTCTTTGTTTTGGTGATTTCTGAGTTTCAAATCGATATTTTTCCTAAGACTTGAAGAAAACTCAGGGAAGTAAATATCATGCATTATTTTCAAGGGCCATTTAAACTGATGGAAATCTATACTACTGTTAATGATCTGGAGTAATTCCTTATGGGCACGATTATTTCCCATAATCTTTTAAGGCATTATCAATTAACCAGAAAGCCTATTTTATAGTAGCAAACATTTCCACACGCCATCCGTGACCCCACGTTCCTTTCCGTGGTTCTTTTAGGTAGTGTGGTCTTTGGTGTATTTACTTCTTTGGTATATTGTTCCAATTTTCCTCCAAGTATGGAAATAACTTAGGCCATATTTTCTGTTTCTCCACCCAGAATTGTTTTAGCAAAACTGAATAGTTACTATTTACTTTTTATTATTAACATTTACTAGCTAGTCAATTAGATCAACCTGTCTGGATTCATTGTGACATTGTGACTCTTGATTATTCTAATGAGACTCGTGATTGCTTTAAAGTTCTAGTTCTGTTTGTTCTGTAACTTTGAGTCTAGTGAGCTCTCTCACTGAAACCAGTAATTCAGGTTTATACAGCTCTTTACACGTGTTCACAATGACTTCACATGCAATTTTAAATTTGGTCTTCTCAAGAGTGGTGCGGGGTATGCAAGGCAGGGCTAGTTATGAATTCCATTTTCCAGATCAGGAGACTCTGGCTCAGAGTTTTAGGTATCCTGTGGTGACAAGTCTGTAAATGTTGGACTTGTTCCTTGTACTTGGACCTTCTGCCCTGCAGTGCCCTTCCCACTCTATCATAACTGTTTCTTATTAGAACAGACCAAACCATACAAAATAATATAAAAGTGTAGTGAGTGAGTAGCTGTTACCAAGGAAACTATTACTTTATTTTTTTAAAGTATCGATCAGAAGAGAGGTTGAGAAAGATGATGCTTTTTAGCACAAGCAGAAAATGAAAAATAATCAAGTAAAGATTTGAAAGTAAGCTGATAGGAAAACTGTCATGGAAAACTTGACATAGCAGCATGATCATGTTCACCACACTCTTCTAACTTTCTTCTCTTGCTGGGAGAGGAAAGCAGGTGCAAAGGGAATAGCACAAACGTATGAAAGGAAGTTCTGCAGTTTAAATTATATTGCAGGCAAGAATATGATGTAAATCCTGTAGAGTGGACCTCAGGAGGGAAGGGGAAGATGAGAGAAGGAAGGAGGAAGAAACTTGTATCTTCTGTAGCTGAGCGATAGTGCAGAAGGGGCCAGAGAAGACGTGGGAACACATTGTGGCCAGTTATCATCTTGATGGTTGGGATGTTGTTCAAAATGTTACAAAATCCAGCTATTTCTGTTTCTTATGGTCACTGGAACAGTTTAGACAGAGTGTATATAGTATTTATGGCTGGGGTGCAAAATAAACACTGATAACCTACGTGAAAAGCTTTTAAAAAATGGGAAAGTGGCTTTATTTTCTAGAACTGTAGATGTATTGCACTTCGAAAAGGTTTGAATTGTGGAAACTGTGATAGTAAAGTCAGGGGAGACAACCAGTTTCAGATTAATTAATGATTAAAGCTAAGAGTAATTTGGAATAACTGCACCTAATTGCTTACAGTTTAAACTAGTGGGCCTCAAACTGTAGAGGGCATCAGAATTACTTTGTTAGAATACAAATTGCTGGGCCCCACCCAAGAGGTTCTAATTTAGTAGAGCTGTGGCAAGACCTGAGAACTTACTTTTTCAAGGAGTTCCCTGCCAAGGTGATGCTGCCGTTGCTGGTACAGGCACCACATGCTGCTAACCACTGGTTTAAATATTGCTTTGATTACTTTGGTTTTCTAGGAGCAATGAATATTGTTGAAAAGAGAACACAACCATTTACTGTGAAGTTCTTTTAAAATCCCATCAAGAAAACAGATACTGATCAGACCCAGAGAAGTCACCCAGGACTGGAGCAACTTGAGATCCTATTCCTGGCCTTCCCTAGCCTTTGTTTCTGAAGGCCATTCTGGGGCCATAAACCTTGCCCTGCCAGATACTGGAATAATAGCAGCATTTTGCATTTCCCACAAGTCTTTTAAATCACCACTCTGGCACAATTTCACTTACAAACTATGAGCCTCTTTGAAAGGATTTTTACAAATACAGGCACTTTTGATTTCTGAAGCAAACTTAGCATCAGCAAGGCCGCATCTTTGTTGAGAAAGCATGCAGAATGCTCAGGTATGTCTGATCAGTATCTCTGTCTCCAACTCTCCATCTTTCCAAAAAACCTGTTTCCGTGCAATTACATGTTCAATTTCAGCATAGAGATTAATAGCCTGATTAAAATTGATGTTTATCTGTTTTAGAGCTGCATTTTTAAAATGAAATTTAGTTAACCACTCCTGTAGTTCTTTTATCCACAATCTGTGCTTAAGAGGTTATTTTTCACCTGATGACAACAAGTAATAATTATGACCAAAATACTTTGAAAGATCATTTAAGGCATATGCTTTTGAATTCAGTCCTGTGTGCTGGCACTAGACGTTAAAAGTCAGCTTCTCCTTCAGAGTTCCTAAGCAAGGAGAAAAAAGAATGCCTCTTCCTCGACTGAATGTATGCAGAACTCAACGTGTGAGTCACCACCTCAAGTTGGCAGCCTCCTTGGTTACAGCAGGACTTAAAAAATACTGGTTTGGGAAAGCTGCTTCCTATGAAACAATACAGACAATGATTTGCATTTAAAATCCGAACACAGTGCAGAAGGTGGAAAGATAATAGTAACTCTAAAAGAAGGTCTGTGTTGTGAATGCAAATCATAAAGTAAATGCAGGCAAAGAAAGCTGGTAGCAAGTGAAGATATTCAATTATCTAAGCATGACATCTCAAATTAAGTCTTTTTTAAAAAGAAAGAACATAGTAATGTAATCTTCTTAAGAACTGTGTGTTATGCCTGAATAGGTTGGTTTCTCTCTCTCTCTCCCTCCCTCTCTTTTTTCCTCTGGTATAAAAACTGCATGTACAAGATATATAAGTCATTATCACACATTGTTTGCGTGGGGGTGACACTTCATTAATAAGCTGGACACTTTAGGATGTTCATTTATTCCAACAGATGCTTAGACTACATTTAGAACACTGACACGTCGTTTATCAAATGGCACCCTAGTGGTCTCAAAGAGTTAATGAGAATCTCAAATTTCCTACTTACTCCCCCACAGGAAAGGCATCTGACTCACATTTTGCAGTCTAGCGGAGCAGTTGGCACCCCTTGACATTCATGCCAAGTCATCCTACTCAGAGCCCCGGATTCTTACCTATTGAGTTGCCAGCCATCCCTGTCTGCATCACCCTTTACCGGGCATCACTGCTGCTCTTCCTCATTCACCTTCACCTGTTTGGACTCTGGACCACTCTTACCATATGTTCCTGCCACCATTAGTGCAGCCCTGGCTCCAGGGGTGGTCTTTGACTTGGCAAAAACCTCTTCACCCTCTGACTGCCTTGGCACAACCATCTGAAAACATAGCTGATTCTCCTCTATGATTTACACCATAATCCTTTATGAAGAAAGTAAACTTTTAAATAAAATGCTAATACAATAGCTTTATATAATGGCTAATACAACAACATAAATAATTACAAATACAAAACTAACTTACCAGCATTTAATTAAAAACATCGGTGTGAATGGCTATATTATCTATTGCATCTTTATGAAGCTACATAAAGGTAAATTTCTTCTTAAGAAATAGAGTATCTCTGTACTTATTAAATGAAAAGAAATTTCAACACACACTTACCATGCCAGTAATTTACATTCCTTTTTACTTTTGAGAAAAATAGAATATTATTAAAAATGTCTTTAAGGTTATGTTCTCACATAGAAGAGTTTGGAAATTAAACAAATAAAAGAGTTGGAGTCCATACTCCAAAATGCCAGGTGGAAAACTGTTTAGAGATTCAACTGTTTGAAAAAATTAAGAGTCTTCATCTTCTCCCTTTTCCAGATATATTGACCTCTGAGTGTATATGACATAACCTATATAACGAACCTTCTCTAGAAAGTCACTAAATGGAATATATAAATGGCTGGAGTAGCAGAAGACAATTTATACTTTCTTTTCGACTAGAATGAAATAATCTTAAGAAGTCATGATATCAGATAATATCTATATATTTTAGGGAGAACATTTTTTATATTTCTTCAGGCTTGTTGTTTCTTACTGACAAACAAGAAGATACTTTCTCCTGATGCTGAGTTTCAGATATTTATATTTGAAACCTGTGTTATTTGTCATGCTCTATGGGGTTTTAACATTTTTTTAAAATAAGTTAGCTCCGTGGAACATCAACCTGTGTATCTGATTGCTGGTACTGATGAAGGGAGAGGCCGCCTAAGAACTGTGGAGTCCCCATCATCTGTCAGGGCAGTGAAGATAAAAAGCTTGAAGATACCATAAATTTATAACATGGAAGCTTACTGGGAGTTTCTTGCTGTTTCTTTATGTGTTTCCTTGTTTGCAGGGCCATGATTATAAACTGATTATAGCTGGAGAAAAAAATGCCTCCATTGTTCTTCCCACTGAAAAGTAATTACTCTGTATTGTGTTTCATTGTGATTTTTTTCTGTTAGTCTTTTGAACATTATTAGGCGATCTTAGATTTCAGTATGGCTTCTGGCAAGCAGGAAATGCAAAATAAGTGTAATATATGTAAGATGTTTATAATGATTACCTTATTGTATGTTATGAATCATATTGTAGGCAAACTAAGTATATGCTAGAGAAAAAAACTGTCTTGTTTTTCCATCTGTAGCCACTTGCAATATGTTTGATGTGGTTCTCTTTACTCTTTGTTCTGGTTCTCCTTTCCTTTTCTTGATAATATATAGATAGTTTAAAAAAGGCTGTGTCAAAGTTAGAATGCCATATGTTATGAGGTTTCGAATATACTCTGGACAATATGAAAAATCTATTCCTATGTGAGGAGTAGGTTATCTTTCTTTAAGACTGAATTTATATCAGCTGAAAAGAAAAACAATGGACAGGTTTATTTTTTCTTTCCATGAGTTGATTAATTATTTTTGTTTTTAAATTGATCAAACTGACCTGATTGCTGTCTCGTAGGCATAATCTGTGAACTCATATATAATCAAGGTCTAATTAGTCTAAATGCTTTCTTGGTTTGCTACTGATTGTATGTTTAACTATACAGTTATGATGGATCCAATTTGTAGGATGAATAGAATTCATTTTTTATGTCTTTTAAAGTAATTACATTTTATTTTATAATTTCAATAGATGAGGAAAAAATCAATTTAGCTCAGGGCATACGAGATATATGAGAGACTCTGAAATAAGTGAAATATCAAGAAGATGTAGTTTAAGTAGGATGGGAAATGTTAAAAAGCACATATGATTTTGGGTGAACAAGAAATACAATAAATATAAAGGATATCTGAAACATATTTTTTAATGATAGAATAATTATACATTTTTGAGATGACTTTTGCTATTTTTGTTGGATTTGACCAAAAATTAACTGAAGAAAGTAAATAGACAATGAGCATTTTATAATCTGATATTTTTCAAATATTAATAGAAACAACTAGGTGGACATTTTCCATCATTTTTAGTCATTAGTGATATATTTAATTTTCAGGTAATATCTTTCATGTAAGAGAAGGAAGTTGATCACAAACTGAAAGTTTTGAGAATTTCTCTGAATATCAGTAAAATTAACTAAAAATTGCATTCCAGGAAAATTTACCTTAAAGAAGTTGCATAATTGGGGCATGAAGATCTATAAATATGTAAGAAGGTATTGAATATCCAAAAATAGAAATAAAAGGTCTATACCAAATTATTGGGCAGCACAAGTATATGCCACAGCAAGTCAAGGCAAGGGAAGGTTATGAAGTCAAAAAAGAGCAAAACCAAAAAGTAGCAAACAAATTAATAAATAAAATGGGATACCAATTGGAAAAGTAGTCAAAGAGAATAAAAAATATTTTATAAATATAATACGAATAACGGAGTCTTGAGGAGTATTTTCTTATAATTAGATTGGGAAAAAGGTTAATTGATTTGCTAATATTTTTTCTGTATCTACTTTTTAATAGTGAATTTTTACTTTTGAAGAAAGACTTTTCATTAATAAAGTAATACATAGCAAATTGTTTTAAAGTTAAATGTGTTTTCATATTTAATTTCAAATGACTAGTAACAAAAGGAACACTATAGGATCTGGTTGGAGCTATTATCACTTCCTCTCTTCTTTTTGTTGATTCCTGGAGATCTGAGAAGAGGATTATTTTGGGAATAGTTGAAATAAATGACCATCTAAATTTAGTGTTTCTTTTCTACTTACAACTTGTTGAGGACATAGATTCCAAAGTGATGGCATGTTGGCAGTATATACTCAGGGTAGTGATCTCTTGAGCATCAGCAGTTGTTAATATCTCCATTTGGGCAGGGAGAAGGGAAAAGAATTATGGCTATTTAGAGGAGCAAAATGATCTAGAACTGCAAAATCAAGACATGTACTAAATATGGCAGAAAAGAGCCAATATGGTGACCAAAAAAATTCACAAAATGAAAAGGATATGATGCTGAAAATAACTGTGAACTTAACTAAGAGTGAAAAATAGTCACACAGTTCAGAAGCCCTTTGTCAGATTAATCTGATCTTCTAAATTAGATCAACACATCCAACTGATTGACAAGCCATACATGGTAACTATAATAACTTTAGAGAGATTTTGAGTCTGTCTTATTTATCATATTTATTATTAGGCTCTAAGGGTATGGGATAGGATAACTAGTTCTTATTAGGGAACATAATGGCCTACAGATTTGTACTCAGAAAATAAAGAACAAGGGTTTGCCATGATGTGGCCTGTTAAAGTAGGACCATAATCTATTCCTAACTTTTTGTTACATAGCAGTGGAAAGGACCCTTCACTATAGGAATGACTAGCATGGAAGGATTGGTTAGAACAGAGGTCCCTAACCTTTTTGACACCAGGGACTATTTTCTTGGAAGACAATTATTCCATGGATTGAGGGAGCGGGGAGATGGTTTTGGGATGATTCAAGTGCATTACACTTATTGTGCACTTTATTTCTATTATTATTATTACATTGCAATATATAATGAAATAATCATACAACTCACCATAAGTTGGGGCCCCATGGGTTAGAAGATACTAACATTTACTAAGTGTTACTAGGTACATTGGAAATAAAATGAATGAAAATAAACATGCTTCCTGGTCTTGTGGACCCTTAACAAAATAGTCATAAAATTAGATAGGATACAAAGATAATTTTGGAAACAACAACTAGGAGAATACCTTTAAAAGCTTTTATTTTTTTCCTGGCTTATTTTATAAACAGTAACTGATTTATTTGAAGAAAACCAGAATGTTCATTAATTTGGTGAATAGGTGAAACTAGAGAAGATGTACTCAAGTTAAAAGGCATTTTAAAGTTAAATGTTTAAAAATCTCCAATCCTGAATGATTTGTATCCTGTGAAAAAGGGCACAAGAATACTGTAGAAATTGTAGTTTTTATTTGATTGATTACTTATAACACCTTCAAGTAGGAGGTCATTCTTCCCTCATTCAGTACTGATGGAGACTCTAAGACCAAGAGAGGTTGTTATCTGCCATAACAGAGCTAATAAGAGGAGGGATTTTTATCATAAAGTTTATGATTTTTTCCTACTACTCATTAAAAGTCAAAATGTGGTGGAGAGTGTGTTACTCTCCTTGGGTTTAGACACGAAGAGATCATGGTCATGTATCATTTAGTATTATGTCCATCTGTAAGTAACAGAGAGTGACAGTAACACTTGTTTAAAAAAGATAGAACCTTATTTTTTCTGTCTGGTAAAATCTAGAGGGTCTAGAAATGGTGTAGTGGCTTTACTTTACCTAGGCCTCAGGGACCTGGGCTTCTTTATTACTTTTTCATCTCTGGGATATGGCTTTAATTCCTCCTGGTTGCAGGTGCCAGATAGAGCTCCGGTGGTCACATCTGCTGTTTAGGTGGCAGGATGGAGGAAAGGATGAAAGATGACAGAGAAGCAGAGAGCATATGCCCAGGCCTTGTAAGAAAGGTTCCTAAAATTTTCCACACTGTACATTTGCTTACATCCTATTGACAGCTAAATTTAGCTGCAAAGGAGGCTGGAAAGTAAAATCCTTATTCTGGTTAGTTCATGCCCTGCTAAAAATCATGAGTTCTAATACTAACTAAGAAGTGTCATGGTACTATAATACAATGTAAGAAGTGATGAACTGGTATGAGGCAGAACTAATGGTCTCTGCCTAGATAGCCTTGGTGTGTGGCTGGGTAGAAGCCAAATTGCAGGAGTCAAGATGTGCGTTGCAATGAGGAAGTAGAAGCATAAATGCACATCTAAGAAGCTTGGCTCTGAAAGAGAGGATGGTTTACCAGATGACTCCAATATCTAAGTCTGTCTTATTCCTAAAAGCATTTGATTGAAAGACTATCAGAAAACTCACATATTAAAAAATATCACTTCAAGCTGAGCTTGGGGTCCCATCCTGTAGCCCCAGCTACTCAGGCAGGAGAATCACTTGAAGCTAGGAGTTTCAGGCTGTAACGCACTATGATCCCACCTGTGGATAGCCACTGCACTTCATCCTGGGCAAGATAGTGAGATTCTCATCTTTAAAAAAAGAGAAAAGTGCCACTTCATACAGAAGCTGAACACACAAGATTGTAACAGATATCAAAGGCCAAATGGTTATTAGATGCTTAGAGTACTGGTGTTAATTAGAAAGGTCTATCCAAGAACCTGGTAACCAGGACTTGAGTTATAATGGAAAAAGCAAGAACAGTTTGAATAGTCAGACACAGTTTGGATTCTTGGCTTTATAGCTTACTAAATCTATGATAATGGGCAGGTATTTAATCTATCTGTGACTCAGTTTTCTTATCTACAAAGGGTAATAATAGTACTTACCTCACAGAATGATTGTAAGTATTATGCAACAACATGTCCAATTTGTCTAGCATGGTGGTTGGCTCATAATAGATCCCAATAAATGTTAGATTTCCTCTTTTCAGCTTCTAGGGAGAAGGCTATTTATAAACATTTGTACATTTGAGCCATTATGTCTAAATGTTCCCTTTATACCTGTTTTCTATCCAAGTCCTTGGTGCCAATAACATAATTTGGGGAGCAAAAATAAAACACTGAGAAAAGCAGATTTGTTAGAAATAAATTTAAAGTGCATCTTGGGCTATGATTTTCACATTGGTTCTAATTTTATCAAATTTCTATTTATAATTTTTCTCACAAAATGTGTTTTGATATTCCAAGCATGCAATGAAAGTTTAAAGATGAAAATATTTTAAATTCTTTTTTGCATGTGCATGCATTGAAAGTTTAAAGATGAAAATATTTTCCTTTTTTTTTTTTTTTGTATCTGCATACAAGGATAACAGTGCAATATTCTAATAGGTCATGTTCTATCTCTTAAGGTGAAATCAGGGTTTATTGCCAGAACAGATCCTTGGTGGTTAATTTAGTCTTTAATGGGCTGAAATTTTACTTTTGTTTTGGAATGTTTTCTAGGTCATGGTAGAACCCGCTAGAACCCACACAAACGATAAGCTATAATTCAGTTTATATGTAATGTTGAAGGATACCATATTTTATATTAGTTATTTTTTTTAAGAAAACTTTGTCAAACAAATTCACTCCCTTTTAATTGTAAGCTAAGTTCTTAGGCAAAAGCCATAATTTTTTATCTGCGACAACACTATGAATAAGTTTGGCTTAATGAATACTGATATTTTATTGATTCTTTAGGAAGTGTTGAAATACAGTCACGGGTTCTTGATTTATGAGGGGTTTGGAATGAGCTGTCATGTGAGCACTTACCTCATCTTGGATCTGTTGTTTCAACGTTGTCTAATGCAATTAGTCTCACATGATCTATTTCCTCTATTATGGAAATTATCCTACCAGTCCATTTGAGAAAAAACAAACACTTCTACCAACTCTTTTATGTACATTTATTTGAACATTGAAATGGAAGGCATAGATTTAGTTTATTTGACAAAAGTTTTCCCAGATGTATAATACTTTACTATATCCCATAATAGTTTCCTAGAGTGGCACTTCATAGAATATTAAAGTGAAAGGGTTGGAGACCTCATGGATAGCTAATTGGGATTATCTTATTTATATATGCTTCTTAAGAAAGAAACACATTCAAGTTGGTTTCACAAGATGGATATTAACCTAAGATTTATTTGGGCACCATACTAGCTAGGTCCAGTGAGAACTCAAAGGAGTTAGATCCAGCCCCTGTCCTCTGTGGGATTTTAGATTATCGGGCAGAAAATAATACTTAGAAATAAGCTGCAAATCAGAAATGATGAATGAAAGATGGATCCTGCTCATTCATTAAACTCTGCAACCTCTGTGTTTACTGATTCCTGGTGAGGAGTTGGAACGAGTATACAGTTTGCATCCCTGAAGATGTCTGATGGAAGCAGGGGCTGATTGAACTAATTGGAAGGCAACAAGAGAGGTCATCTTGTCTGGTCCCTGTCCCTATGAAGGATGGCACAGAAACTCTCCCAGACAGATTTCGACCTGCTTTAATCAGCCACTGGCATTATACCTACACCTGTGCTGTGACCCTTAAAATTGGGAAGAAAAGTGAAAATCCCAGTCAGTCAACCAGAGGATTGACCGCTTTGTACAGAGGCAACAATTGTTTTCATTTTTGATCTGTGTGGTCTGGTACTACACAGAGGCAACCTAAAATTTTAATTTAAAGGATATGTATCTTATACTTAAGGTACTTTTGGTCTTTTTTTTAAATTTAAGTTTCTGTTATAAAATCCTTTGTTTTTATGTTTGTGCCATTCCAGCCAAAAAGCACGGTTCTTTGTTGTTGGTTTTCACTGACAATTTCCCATTGGAGTAAGAGAGAACCTTCCCATAACTCATTCTTCCTTATTCATTTCTTCCCATAATTCATTTATTCGTTCAAGGCTTTTAATTCATCATGGGTAAACTCATTTAGTGATTTCCTTAAGTTTTACTTATCCTCGATGGAACTCAATTGCAATGGGAGAGAAAATGAGGCTGAAAAGAGGCAATATGATAAAAAAAGAGAATCATGGACTTAGGTGATCAGGGTTCTCTTCCTGGCTCTGCCTCTTCATGAGCTGTCAAATCCGAAAAAAATCACTCGGTCCCTTGATCTCAGTTTCACCATTTGTAAAATAGAGAATTGGACTAGCTCAGTGAGTTTCAAACTTTGTTTTGACTGAATCCAGATTAATAATATATTGTTTATGGCAACTCAGTACTCACACCCATCTCTCAGCTGAAAGAAAAGCTTCAAGAAGCAACACTACTGTTACTATTTGGGATGCCCAAGGTCATTTTCATATGGACATTCCTATTTTATTAATTACATGTTTAGGGGATTATAATGTGTTCCTGTAGTAATATTATTTCATTGTTGACAAAATTCAAACAAAAAAGCGAGAATTCAGAGGAATAGGAAAGTGGAATTAGAGGGAGTGGGAAGGGAAGGGTTTTACTTTCCTATGTTTATATTTAAAGCAGGCTATCATATTTATTAATCCACTTATTGTTTCAAAGAGAATACTATTAGTAACTTGCAAATAGAATGATTAAAGTCAGTTGTTGAATAATAACACAATCTTGGAAATAGTTGCTGTATCATCTCTTTCTCCAGTTCCTGGGTTGTAATTTATATTCTAGAGATTTTGTAAATAATAATGAAAATAACAATAACCCAGTGTTGAAACATTGAACCTGAACATATTAATGCTAAAAATCAGGCAGGGTACATTCCCATAGTACCAAAGTGAGCGGACAGTTAGGAGGTGCAGGCTAGTGGGATTTCCCTGACCTGTCTTAAAAGAAATAAACTCACCATGTTTATCATGCATTAGGCCAATGTGTCGTTATCTAGTGGGGCATTATATTTCTGGTATAGACAGTGTTGCCTATCTAACTGAATAGCACCAGAATGTGTCCGGATACTCAAGCCAGGAACCTAGAATTCACTTTTGGTATCACCCTTTGCTTTAGCTCCCATATCCTAACCCTGTTCATTTTATCTTCTAATACATCTCAAGTGCATTCATATTTCTCCACTTCATCGCCGTCTTAGCCCATATGCCACCATATGTTCCACTCCAAACTGTGAAGTCACCTCCCAGTGGGACTACCCCGTCCACTCTTTCCTCCTTCCCATCTGTTCCCTTGACTCCGTGCTCTTTGTGAATTGGAAATCTGGCTATTTCTCCTTTCTATGGCTTCCCACTGCTCTTAGGAAGGATGGCAAAGTGACTCCAGACAGTCTGCGGTCCCCTAACCTGGTCCCATGGCCCTCTCAGGCCTCCGCCATGCTCACCTCCTGCGTCCTTTGCCACGGCCTCGCTGGCCTCATTTCAAACCCTGGTGTGCTCCCACTCTCTTGTCTCTGGCCTTTGCCACTACTGTCACCCTGCCCCTGTGCCCCTTCCACGTCCCTCGCTCACCTGATGCATTCCCATTTATCTTTCAGATTCTAGCCCTAGTGGCCCTCCATGACTTCAGGGAGTAGGTCAGTTTTTGTTTAACATTGTATCCGGCTTGGTGCTTAATATATCACACAAACTTAATAAATAATAAAAATGATAATAAGAATAATAACATCCTCTTATATAGTACCTACTATTTTCAGATCGTCTAATATGTATTAACCCATTTAATTATGACAGTGACCCTATGGAGGAGATACTTTCGTTATACCCATTTTACAGATAAGAAAACTGAAGCATAGGAGGTTAAGGAGTTAGTCAAAGCCCCATCACTAGTAAATGGTGGTATTGAGATTTGAACCCAGGTAGATTTGGTTGCAGGGTGGTTGTTCCTAATCACTGAACTAAATTGCCTGCCTCATTTTTATTAAATAAATATATGAATATATGCTGGGTTTAACTTTCTGTTGTGATTTCCGTTGTTTGTGTAATTGGGGAAGTGTTCATTTACTTACTTCATAATGTGCCAAATGCCCCACATTATGTCATTTAATCCTCACAACAACCATGTAATAAAGGTAGTAAATTCCCATTTTGTGAGTGAAGAATAAGGGACTTAGAGGCAGAGTAAATCTTCCTCTGTCTGGTCTCCCAACTCATCCTCTTTTGCATTTTTCCTTCTTGTGTAGAAGAGAGAGGGCTTAATCGGGGCCTTCTAGGATACATTGCATTTAAATAAGAGGAGAGGAAGAAAATGCTGAGCATTAAAAACGAATTGAAATTTATGAATTGTACCAGTTAAAATAAAATGGAAAAACATCCTTATTTTATAGAGCTATAAAACATGAAATATTGAACAGTTAACTTAACAAGAAAAATGTGAATGACATATCTTTAGCAAGGATTCCTAAAGAAGATTTGGATAAGCAGAAATTCCATGTTCTCAAATGGAGACAATAGTGTAGCAATGTCAAATCTTCCACAAGTAATTTAAAAGATGGATGCAATTCTAATAAAATCTCCAATTTTTTGAACTAATTTAAATTAATTCTAAAGTTGATTATTGAGACTACTCAAGAAATTAAAAAAAGTAAGTGTATGATAGAATTTGCATGAACCAATGGTAACATTACAAAATCACAATAATGGTAAAAAATGTAGCACTGGCGTATTAAGAGAAAAATGGCATAGAGCAGAAAGTCTAGATATAAATCCAAGAATATAGAAAAATTTTTAAAAGTGACTTTATATAAATTAATGGGAAAATGAATATTTATTTAATAACACTGGGATAATTGATTCACAATTTGGAAAATATAAAGTTAGAATCTCTATCTTCATCCAAATATCACATTTAGTATCAAGAAAGAATTAAACACAAAACTCTGAATCCATTAAATGATTAAAGATTAGACAAGAATCTTAATTAAAGATTAAAGACAAGATTAAAAACCATGATTTTCTACAATAGAGAATTCTCATGATAGGTGAAGTGAGTATAGCATATTAAAAAGAGTGTACATATTAAAATAGAGTATATCACCTTAATGTTTAAAAATAAAGGGGCAAAGACAGAAGTGCTGTAAGCCACCAGACCACTATACCGTGTTTAAGATGGGAGGCTAATAGAGGTTCTTTATTTTTCTTCTTTATGCACTTTTGTTTTCCACATTTCTACTATGAAAGTGTATTACTTTTGTAATTAAAGAAAATAAAATGTATTTTTAAAAGGTAAATGATGAACCAAGTCATAGGATCTGCAATAACTATAACATATTGGGTGAGTGGGTGGGGGGAGTATTAAAAGTCCTATCTGCTTTTAGGAGGTGGGATTTGTGATGGCAAAATTTGAATTCTGTGGGGACAGAATGTCTTAATATGTTTTAAAGAGAGAAACTTTAGTTGTATGCATTATTTTGAATCAAAATTTGTCTCTCTTGTGTAGGATCTGATAATTATGTAGAAATATGTAAGTAATTTAATTTAATCAAACAGCCTTTTCTTTGTTCAGGGACTTAGGGACATCTATGAAATAACTTGCTCTTCTGAAAGTCTTTCTTTTAAACTGGTTGTTTTGCCTGAAGAGACACTCTTAATTTTATTTTCCACTCACCTTAGGTTTTTCAGTGTTTTAGAAACCCTAGGGCATTGCATGGTAATTTAACACCTGAGGGAGACACCTGGCACCTGCCTGAAGCACTTTCCATTTCCTGCCTGCCACAAAAGAGTGAAGTTATTGTGAGCTGATCTAGAGCTCTTCAGTTGTTGATTTACAAGTGTCTCCTGATGTGTCCTCAGACAGCTAAGAGCCTTCAGTTCTTACTACTATATTTAAATACAGAAGAAGATAGAGAGCAGGTGATTTTCAGCAAAGGACCCTTATCTTCTAATTTTCTCTGCCCTTTGTAAATAGATAAGGCCAAGGCTCAAATTAGTTCATTAGTCCAATACATCCCTCTCTACCTTGACAAAACCTATTGTAGAATCCACATAGCAGAACCTTAGGTGTGAAATTCTCTTCTAAGATTTTTTTTTTGTAAAGAAAAATGCTACAGATAAATAAATAAACACATAATACCCTCCAAAGCTAAATAAATAATTTTTATAAATATAAATTTATAAGCTTTATTACCTTTGGTTTTGACCAAAAATATCTAGTCCTCTTGCTTAGGAATTTTATTACAAGTGGATGCCTGAAATTCACAAGCAATATAAATTTTTATAGATCAGAAAAATTCTTAAAATGTTACAGAAACTAATTTTCCCTTTTTCAGTACATTTCAATGAGTATTGACATTTGTTAATATTTGTTTATACTTGTCATTATTTCTGCAAAAGTTTATATTATTTTACAATATTTTTTAACTCCTGCTTCACTACTCTCTTTAAAGAATAACTTGTGCACAAACACACACATAATCTCCATTTATAATTAATTTTAGGAGACAAGCCAAGTGGCTGTAAGTTAAACAGGAGTTCGGAGAAACAAAAGGTAAACCTGAGCTGAAAGAATCAAAGAAAATTTCACAGAGGAGGAGGAAGGATAGAAGTTAAAGGCAGAGGTTTTGAGCCAAATAGACCTCATTTTAAATTACTATTTATTACCATAACTTGGCAATCTGGGATAAATTATTTGGCTTTTTGAGTCTTAGTTACTTTATTTGTAAGAGAGGAGTAATAATAATTTAGGATTAAAGAGATACTGTTTGAGAAGTGCTCTTACTATTTTTATTATTTGTGCCCACCCTCTTCCCTTTCACTTCTCTGACCTTATTTCCCATAATTGATTCTTTTAACCATTGTATCAGAATAAGAGGAGAACTAAAAATTCTTCCTTTTGGTGAGATTTGATAAATGGCTCTAAGTCTAAGAATAATAAAAATGTGGTGACACAGTTAACCAGAACTGAGAACGAAGGAAAAAATAACCTGGGATGTCATTTGGTATCTTCCTTAGTGTAGAATTTCCAGGTCTGGGCATTGGCCCAGCTAACAAGATATTCCATACTGTCTTGGAGAATTGGTTTATTGGTAATTGTTCAGACACACCCTTGTGTTATCTTCAAGTGATCTTAGAGAGTATAAGGAGGCAGCAGTAAGAAACAAGAGGACATGCCCTGGAATCCAGAAACTTAGAGCTGAAGGGGCTCTGACAGATCATCTTATTCAATTCTTTCATTTTTATTGAGATGTAAACACATGCCAGAGAGATGATAATTTGCCCAAGGTAACAAAATTAGTTAGTCACAGTGTTAGAACTAGGACGCAAGTCTGACTTCCCAGGTCATTGGTTTTACTGCCACACTGCATAAGGTACCTTACTCCAAAGTGGCTTAAATTTTTGCAATGTTACCAATAAATGATCAACCACATTATTGTTACATGATGACTCTAAACATTCAGACCTTATGTTCTTTAAATAATTAAACAAATTTATGTAATACTATGTTAGAGGATGTAATAAATATGACAGAATATTAAAAATTGGGCCTTTTAATTGAGGTATTGACACAATTTGGGAGATATCATTAACCGAACCTTCTTCTTCACCTGCTTTTCCAAACTCTGTTCATGGTACCATTTTTCTACTACCTAGCTTCAAAACCCTGACCTTTAAAGCCGTATTTAATAAGGTGGTTAGAATATGTCCATTGGGCATCCAAAATATATTTTCTCTCCTTCCTTCATTTTCGTTTCTACTGTTCCATCCTGCTTGCACTCTCTGCATGACCTGCCTCCCATCCTGTCTACCTTCAACCTGTGTTTGCTTCAGTTCACTTTCTACATTCATGCTCCGCCATAATTTTAAATATTGATCGTGGCTCTCTGATTCAAGTGAGAAATAGTAAGTATTTAAGTGTAGTATTTATGATGTTCTATGATATAATCTAGGCTGTTAAATTGGGGAAAAATCATTAAACATTAACTGATTTAAGGTGATGTCTTACCTGAGGCTTGAAAGCATCTAGGCAAAAAAATGAAGGGCATGAACAGAGGGAAGAGCTGAGTGAAGACCTGTGGTTTGTCAGAAAAGACTTTTGTGCTAAAAAAAAAAAAAAACAAAAACAAAACCAAAAAAGAAAACAAAACAAAACCCTGTGGTTTGTAGATCTCATGTAATATTGAAGGACCTAAGAGTGGAGCAGAGTGAGGTTGGGGGTACCAGCAGATGAGATTGGAGAGTTGGGGGACCCCATCACAGAGGCCCCTTTCTCAGTTGAAGGCCCAGGAATGTGTCCAAGGCCCCTTGCCTTCTGAGTTGCCCAGCTAGGACCTGACTCCAGGTCTACCTGACTGTTCCATTTTCTTTCTTCCATAGCCAGCTGCTTCCATTAGTCAGTTTGACTTTCTACTTTATCTCAGGGCCTATATTTTCATTTCTTTTCAATGTGGAAGGTGCACACTTTTCATGTCTGTATTCTAGTGCTCAGGAGATATTTCTATATAATTGAACATGCTCATGTTTTTTCCTTATGTTCCCCCTATTTTATGCTGGAACCCAAATCAATTTAAATTCAGTAAAAGATGACCTGTGGTTGTCAACTTCATAGCAATTACTCTTTAGTGTGCAGTGCAGTTCTTGGCGAGGTTCCCACTGATTTAAAAGTCACTGCACTATGCAGTTACAACATATTGAGAAAAACACAATGTAGAGTATGACAGTCTTGTTCCTGGTTATCAGTAGGGAGGCATATGGTGCTCTTGTGGAATTCAGAATGACTTTTACATCTGGCCCTATATGCATAAATATATTTATTCATACCAGCTTCATAAATTCTCTTCTACCTTCTTGCCATTCTCTCTACAGCAACTCTAAGAAAATGACTTAATTACTTAAACTAGTTGCTGCATAGTCAAGAAAAGCTTCAGGGAGAAACTAAAAAAATACTTCTTAATCTACACATTTAAGTGTGGGATTATTTATACCCCAATCTAAGGAGGTCATAAAAAAGGCAACCAACTGGATGTTTGGTTTCCTGGGAATAAAACGACTGATATGACTTTCATTTTTTTTTTTTTGGTTCTGAATTGACCAACTGTTTATTGGATCACCACTATATTAATATTGGAAGATTTATATGCCTAATTTCAGGAAAACAGAAACAACCCTCTGACATTTCAATTTAGAAAACTGAATTCTATCCTGAGAAATGGGAAACTCTTAGAAAGCAAAGCTCTGCAACAATAATGTGTCAGTCAAATAATTCCTGTCAGGCTCATCTTAGGAAATCATGCTGTAACATACACAACGTTTTGCAAACTTAAGCCAATTTGCCTTTCTTACTAAGAAAGAACAAAACCCAAGATGATACACTGTGGTGTGCAAAAGACCTTAACTGAAGTCCATGTGGTATTTCTTGGACCAATAAGAATTTACTGTGTTTTCCAGGAACATCAGGTACAGTCAGAAGTTTTAGATTTCATTAATGAAAATGTAAGATAATATTGCTGTAAAATTTATGAGGCTGACTTCATCTCCCATAGTGCAAACACTTTGCTATATGTTGTTAATTTTAAGCTATACATTAAAACACATCACGACTTTGCAATCAATAATATTTTAAATAGATTGCTGACATACAACCCTTGATAATATTTAATACTTTATAGCAATACTTTAACACTAACTTTAGAAACTATAGCATAATGAAATTTTACAGCCAATTAGGTTGATGAGTCACCGTCAGCTTCCTAAACTCCTGTTTTAGATGAATGAGAGAATCAGATATAGGAAGTGAGGAGCAAGTGTCATCATGAAGTTGAAGTGCTAAGGAACAGAAAAATGTATTGTCTAAACATCATGAAAAGAACTGATTTATTTTTAAATTTAGAAATGGTAATGGTATTTAGGCTTTTAGTTTGCCACCACATGCTTATACTGATTTATGGGAAAATCTTACAGTGCCCATCGAATCACATGTGATACCAGTCACTAGACAGACTTCTGAAATTTTACTTTAAGAGAAAAAAATGTACAAAGTTGGATATATTTAATCTTTACTCAAAATAATTGGAGTTCATAACTTGCCAAGAAAATACTTTAAATAGTAAAAATGTAAATATTTTTAAAAATAAGATGGTATGATGTTTGAAAGTGCATATAAATCTATTACATATGAAGTTGAATTTTTTTAAGAAAAGCCAAAGAAGAGTATGTCTATTAAGTTGGTGCATCTCTGTTACAATTTATCAGGAAAATGTTATATGTAAATATATCCAATTATTGAATGTTGAGGAATATTTTTCCAGATTGGAGGGTTACAGAAGCATTAAAATAAAATCATAATATATTAAATCCAGAACGTTTTAGGATAGAGTAAATTTAAAAGTATAAAATATTTAAACATGTCTTGCTCTTACATGTATTCCATGAGTTGTGAAAAATTTCCAAATTCCTTAATGCTCTCATGAACATTGCTTCCTTTGAAACCGCTTGGCTTAGGCATTTTCTGCCAAATATATGCCCATTGTCCACCCTTTACCCTGTAGTAATGGAAACACAGAAATCCCCCCTTTCCTTTAAAGCCCATAAAAGAAAATAAAATCAGATAAACCAACAGTAATATTTAAAGAAGAGGTGTGTGCGCGCTTACGTATGTGTGTGTGTTTCTACAGCAGAGGGATTTACAGAGCAACAATGCGAACAACTTAACCTGCAATGTTAGATATCTGTTTTAAAAAAATCTCTCTGTTCTTTTTGACCCCTGGGCTCAAGCCTTTCCTGTGTTGCTTCACCCTGTTTTCTCTCCATTCTTTGTCTCTTCTTTTTCTACTCCTTTCTTATTTTCTGCTTCCACCCTCCCAAGAGGAAACATTTAATTCCTTATACTTTATGTACAAATCTTTCATGTCCTTTTGGCTTCTACTCTTAATGTCAGCCCTAGGCCTCCCTGTGCATCTAAGAACATGATAGAAGCTTTGAAATTTATAGATACTGGGAATTATATGTTCTTCAATTCTTCATCTGATGGGAAAAAGGGAAGGATTTGATTAGGTTTTCTTCTAGTTGTGCATAAAAGAATTATTTTCATTTTGATACTTCAATGCTGTAAAATTCTCTAAACAGTAGATCTATACTGGTATTTTTTAATTTTTTTTATTTTTAATTATAATGAGTACATAATAGTTGCATATATTATGAGTACATGTGATGTTTTGTTACAGGCATACAATGTGTATTAATCAAATCAGGGTAATTGGGGTATCTGTTACCTCAAGCATTTATTGTTTCTTTGTGTTAGGAACATTCCAATTGCATTCTCTTGGTTACTTTAAAGTATACCCTAATTTATTGTTGACTATAGCAAACTGAATTCAACAACACATTAAAAAGATTATACTGGTATTTTTAAAAATTGTTATATTGGAGGCATTGTGGTTTCCAAAAGCTGGTTCACAGACCAGGCTGGTTGTTATCAGAATTGCTTGGGGAGATTTTGAAATGACAGATTCTTCATGTTTCCAAATTAGGAGATTCTGACCAAGCAAGTCTAGGGCAGTGCTGAGGGATCACGTGTGGGGCAATTGCTCTGGGTATCATAGCCTTCATTTGCAGTTATCAAGTTCAGTGATGCAAAACAAATGAAACACAGAGATATCCATCTAGACCTGGGGTCTGATCCTAAAAGTAGTTATTTCAGTCTTCTGTCACTAAATTTCCTTGTCACTTACATCTTCTTTCAAGCAACCATCCTGGTTTGCCCATGACTCTCTAGGCTTTGCTCCCATGTCCTGAGAGACCCCTCAGTCCTGGACTAACCAGAGGAGTTGGTCACCATATAAGAGTCTATAAAGAAAAAAAAACTGGAATCTCTTTAGTTGCTATAACCATTCTTCTATATTATGAACTGTGTACTTTGTGGTTAAAACTATGTGAGAGAAATTTTAGGCAGAAACTGAAAGTGGTGTTTATACAGGTAACTTGATGAGATGAGGTTCTGGGCACGAGCAGTGCCATACCGAGGAAACCGAAGTGTAATAGAAAGATACATAGAGAGGATATTGTCCCCATATCTTCATGGATTTAGCTTAGATCATGCAGGTAAGGTAGGTTGAAGGAGACAATATAACTTTTGGCACCTTGAAAATGCTCTTTGTGAGAACTAGTCTCTTTGTGCTCCCAAAGCTGAAAAACCCTCAATAGGGAGTTTTAAATAAATAATGATATAATGCCCTACAATGATAGCCTGGTTTTAGATATATTGTGTTTGGTATGGAAGCAGACTACATAGAGATATAATAGGCAATTAAAAATGCAGGCCTGGCAATTACATGACAACAAAGGCTCAGAAAACTAATTTTCTAAAAAGTGAGCTTACAAAATGAATTAAATTGATTTCTATAAATTTACGTAAATTTAATCCAATATTTTGGACTGTATAACCAATATTTTAGATTCCAATTTATATTTCTAGACCATAGAAATAGTAATAGTTGACAGTTGAGAATGAATAGATTCTGAGGTTGGAGGAAAAGAGACTCATCTTTAGAGAAAGGAAAGTTGAGACATGAGAAAAATCAGAAAGGCCATGCTAAAAGGGGAGGAGCGGAATTCAGCACCGTGACACACTGAAGAGACTAGAACACCAACCAACAACATCAAAAAGAACAGAGTGTCACAAGTTATTGAGATCAGAGAAAACATTGTCCAATGATTGGATGAATAAAAATGAATAAATTCACCACTACCTTTGCCTAGATAAGAAGGTCTGGTTTTATCATGCTGTAAATACCCAAATATAGAACAACCATTTATTTAAATTTACCTCTCTAAATTTAGGGGTTATATGCATTGGTATTATGAAAATACATATTTGTTGAATTTAAAGACAATTTATTAAAGGTAACTAACATCCACGAGAAAACGTAAAGTATTTGCTTTTAGTCTATCCAAGTGTCACTGGTTGTGTAAGGTTTGGTGGTGGGGGCATGTGGAAATAATAGGAGATCCTTTTTCATTCCCTTAATAATCCCTTAATGTCCTTTCTGTAATTATTTCTTGTGTGACCAACATTCTTGACATCCACCGAATTGTTCCAAGGACTGAGAGAATATTGGGCTTGCAGTGTGAGACCTAAAATTGCTTCCAAGTCTACCCTATGTGCCCCATGTGATTATAATCTCCATGAGGCACAGTTTCTTCATCTTCATAATGAGATTGTTGGATGATAGCTGATCTCTAATTTGTATTCCATTTTTAAATTCTCAACTCCTATTACATATTAAATTATAAACACTAACCTAAAGATAATCTCCAATGCCAATTCTCAGCCCTAAATATGCCTAAACACAGGTGCAATTATTCTGATTGACATTCATTTTGAGAGATCTACATCTTTTTAATAGATAATTTAAATAGAAAATTGAGTTCAAAAAGAAAATAAATCGAATGATTCTTTTAAAGATAACCAGGGTCACTTAAGGGAATATTGTCATATAATAGTTACAAAAAGATTCCCAAATAGAGCACATTCAAAACAAGAACAGATTTGGGGGTTGAGACTGGAGGTGAAAGACCTTACTTTGGGTCACTAATTAAATTATGTTCCTGGAACTGAGGTAGATGGAAAGAACAACATTTGACACATTTTACTTAAAAGAGCAAACCACTACCAAAATATTATGTAATTACTAGAATGTACATTATAATAGGACTCAATAAGGTGGCAATAAAGATAATGACAACATACTTATTTTATTTACTTTATATCTTTTCATTGCTAATGAAATAGTTTCTACTCTTTCCAAATAAAAAATTTCATACCCAGTTTAAAAGTCTGACTCAGTAAGTACAGGACTGAAGTAATCAGAAGTAAAAACAAATAGTTGTGTCTCATTAAGTGTGCCTCAAATGATGGAAATCTTAGCTCTAATGGCATATTTTAATGCAATCTAACATCAATTGATGATTTTTCTTTTTCTTTTATAGGGCTGGAGCGAATTGCTCGGGATTCATCTTACGAGCAGGAAGGAAAGGTCCAATTTGTAATTGATGCAGTATATTCCATGGCGTATGCCCTGCACAATATGCACAAAGATCTCTGCCCTGGATACATTGGCCTTTGTCCACGAATGAGTACCGTTGATGGGAAAGAGCTACTTGGTTATATTCGGGCTGTAAATTTTAATGGTAAGTTACAACTTTTTTTTTTTTTTTTGTCTCTAAATACTTCAGAAGTGACAGGGTGTGTTTTTTCCCTCTGTATATAGAAGATACTCAGGCAGAGTAGAAAGAAAGCACAAGATTAGAAGCAGTTCTCCTTTTTAATCAGAAGTGTGAGTTTTTCCACCTGCTTTTAAATCTCAAGCATATTTTTTGTGCTACCATTAATCTGCTCCTGAAAGAAGCAAAAGTTAAAAATAAGCCTCTATCAATCAAAATGCTCTACTTAAATATCACTGTTTCAGAAATAACTTAGAAGGTTTATTTGACACCATTGACAACAGATTAGATTTCTTTGAAAATTTTTGTGTGTATGTGTGCTGTTCTTAGAGAAGAGATTATGGATATTTTGCTTTGAAACTGATTTTAAGCTTCTGAAGCAGTAAGTTGACTTGAAGAAAATGGATGGAGTTGCTACATATTTATACTCAAGAGTGTTAAGTTTCTGCATCATCTTCTCTTTCCTTGTATTTTTCTCAATGATTTAATCAATTGGAAGCAAAGAGCTGCACACAATGCAGCGTAGATGGGATTTTCCTACTGTAAAAGCAGAATGTTGCTTCTGTGACTGTCCCAAGAAACTGATACAGAATATGCTGGATTCATGGTATTCGATTGAGAATAGCCGAACTGCCTGTCTGAAGTGATGAAATTATTGAATGCTGCTGTTCTTTCATGAAAGTTGTAATGGTTGCTGCCCATGACTTTGACCATTATTTTCAAATGAAATGATAGAATGCTCTGAGCTGTCTAATTCTTTTGGTTTGGCTGTAATCCACAAAATGGACGTGCCTCCGAGCCACACACAGCACTGCACTGTCTATCATAATACACTCCAGTGACCTCAGCTGCCAGCCTTTCTCAAAAAAGCACAAGGTCATCTTCAATTTAGAATTCAAGTGGAAACTTCTTTTTTCTTGCTTTTCTCAGGCAGCATAAGGCAGAATTTGGTTTACATTCAACATGCTGTATCCTTGTCTCCAGGAGAATTTTTGTGAAACATTATATAACATTAATCCTTTCGTTAAGAATATGAACACTAAGGGGAGTTTGCAAATAATTTTCATGCAGTTGTCAAATTGAACAAAAGAGTGTTACAATATAAGGTTATTTACCCTAATGTGAGGTTGGGGAACACTTCCTTTATCCCATATTGTTCGTTAGGAGATGGGAAGAAAAAGGCAAAATTTCTCCAAAACTGAAGCTCACCTCCAGAAGACAGACAAAGCTTCTAAAGAAGCACTGGATGAAAGCATTTTAAAGGCAAATTACTAATTTCTCTTTTATCTTAATCATAGATCAAAACCTGACCCTTCTGTGATGACTTCAATTATTATATCATACTGTAGTAATAAAGATGCTATTAAAGACTATTGAAGAATGTCTTAATGTAATGGCTCTTAAGATGATTTGCCTCTAGATTCCAATGATTTCTGACTTCTTTTGTCCACTTTTTATAGGTTTTTTTCTCCCTTCTGCATTATCAGATTGTTGTTTCTGTTGCTGTTGCTGTGGCTGTGCTTGTCTTTGGGACAGGTGCTAATTGATACATTGCTGATGAAAATAGACAATACAATCACGGGATTTAGAGTTTCCTGGAGAACCTAGATATTAATCAAATAATCATAAAAAAGTATAATTATGCAATCTGCAACAAGTGCAGAAAAGGGAAGTATGCTGGACTTGGAGTTTATGATAGGGAATACTTCCCTAATTTGGGGAGGAAGGGGCAGATGAAATCTGAAGGCGGTAGGTGTCTAAGGGTGGGGCAACAGGTAGGGCCAAATAGGCCATGTAAGGTATATAGGCCATTTTTAAAGTCTGTTCTTCATTATGAAAGCAACTGGAACCTATTGAAGCATAGCAGAACTATGTCTTATAGTAACACAAGAGTAAGTATACCCCAAATGAGGGTCATGGAAAATAAATGAATTTTAATGTGCAAACTTAAAAGAGAATCTCTTTGAGCTATTTGGAAATCTCTGGGCTTGAGATTTGTCTGTGTTCCAATAGTTGATGATATGGGTTAAGAGACTTAAACATAAGCAAATTACCATGGAATATACAATTCTCTTGATTTTTAGCAACTTTCAGGATATTCATCAATTTTTTATTTCATTATTGGCTTATCTATTAGTGTTCATTCATTATTAATACCTTGCCTGTTTATGATAAAAAGACACATAGAGCTATCCTAATATAAGTATACCATCAAAACTATTAAAGGAGGAAGAAATAAGTATGGTAACCAGATAAAGGACTAAATTAAATTTTGAGCTTATTAAACAGTCAAAATATAAAGATACCTGCAATGGGATTCATAATTTTCATTACATGATGGAATCAAGCCTACCTATTTTTCAGGAGAGAATGAATTTTCTTGGAAATTATTTCCAAAAGAAAGGTGTCATGTGGGACATTGACAGCCAAATGAGCAATGCTATTTAAAACAATTTTACAGCAAAAGCAGAAGCCTTTTCTGGCTGTTTTGCATATGTACCCACAATCAAAGTTAAGAAATGCAATGCTTGTTACACTGGAGGATATTTCATTTAAGGCGTTTTCAAGGAGAAGGATGCTAATCTTCCTTGATCCAGATTTATGACTCTTTTGAGCTCTGATTATATGGGGATGTACCACACTCTCTGAAGAGTAAGTGAAGAGTACCTCTATACACTGCTTTTAAAATTCTGCCTTCAGAAACATCTACTCAGACATCTAACATTTCAATCAGTTAAAATAAGAATTGTTGGGTTGGAGGAATTGGCATAGTCCTGGCCAATCCACTTCTGCTAATCCTACTTACCAGTCTTGGAGGTACTTTGAAGGGTCTCAGTGGTTTTATGAAGCACACTTCCAATCCACAGACTTACATATCATTGCTCTTGGGGACTTAATAGAAAATATACATAGACTTCTGGATTTTGTGTTCTCTGTTGGGAGCCTAGCAAACAACTATTTTATGTTGTTAATTGCATCCCAGTTGAGGCAATTGTATTGGTGATGACCAGTGTTCTCACCTAGTGGGACAACCAACCCTTTTCCCAAGGACTAGAAGTTCAAGGAGTCCCTTGACCAAACCAAGATTTTCTCAGGACCAGTTTTAAATCTCCTGAAGAACCTAAGTGTGCTTGACTAGACTTAGAACTGCTTACTCTACATGACAACAAAAAATATTATATACTGGAAGGTTTTTCACATAGCTTCCACCAGTTGTCAAAGAATGAACTTTATGAGGCAACTGCCAATTATGGCCTTCCAGTATGGCCTTCCAAATTTTCTGTCGGGATTAGTGAGCTACAGAATGGACTCTCAAGTAATGAAAAAAAAAATTGACCCATTGGATGGAATTCTATAGAAATGTCTATTGAGATATTGAATAGTGGCTGCCCCAGAGAGTACTTTTCGTATAGATAAAATTGTTGTTAAATTGGTTCTTTTTGACATTAATAAGATATCAGGACATATTACTTTTTGTGGTCCCTTTTAGTTTGAGTAAATAAAACTATATCATTGGAGTAGAGGAAAACTTCCAGTTTATAGTAGCAGGAAGTGAAACAGCAGAGCAACTGGATACTGCACAGACCATTGGTATATAATTAAAGGGAATTATGTTTAAAATTTAATCTTGCTGAGAATGTAACCAGGTATGTGGTATACCTACTTATGCAATTGTTTAAAGATACTTGGTTTAAAAGATCATGCTTATTTCACTGTATCATTTAATTGACAAAGTAAAGTACATATTAGAATTTAGAATGGTAAGCAATTAGTATTTCAGTTCACATTTGTTCTATCAAAAACAAGTAGCTAAAGCTGAAATATTTAGTCGAACTTCTAAGCTACAAAGTATTATTTACTGTCAAAGACGTAAGCTACAACGGTGGTTTAATTGAATTTAATCACTCAAACTGTTTTTCTTAATCACTGGAAAAATTTACCTGAACTATTTTCTGCATCTGTATTTTAAGCATGTTCTGAATCATAGTGTATCCGGAATTACTAATGTTTTCCCTGACAAGTTTTCTCAACCTTTCCTTTCTACTTGGGAAGCTAGAAGGAAACAAAGACTTTCCTTTTGGGATTACTTTATTTTTATTTGAACAAAATGATATTTCTATATTTTTTTGAAATTCTAAGATTTATCAAAAGAAAACCATAAAGAAAAGTTGTTCACATATTTCAGGAACTCAAGCAACTATGTCAATTCCTTACTCTAGACTGGTCTATAGGCAATAAAATATTAATACTGTACATCTTGTAATAGAATCAAAGATTTTTCTGTTGCTATGAGAACCTTATTTATCATAAAGAAACAGTGTTGGATAGAATTTCAGAGATAGCTCCCTACTCCTTTTCCCTGTAGTTGAGCTCATGTCATTGAAGATCAAGCATAATGGCGTATCAATCGGGATTGTTTGATTGTACATAACCAACTTAAGAAACCACCTTAAGCTTGCTTAATTAAGCTAAAAGGAAGAATTTATGAACCTACATCAGAAAGCCCTATGGAAGAATATGAAAGAGTCTAAGAAAATAACTTTCTTTCTAAGAGAGAAAAACCTGTCAGAAAGCCTAACATCACTCTCTCTGTCTGCTTCATCTGGTTCTCTTTATATTGGTTTTCTCTACTTTTAGGTCCACGGGGTATCAGAAGGTCTGCATTTATAGATTTATAGAATTAGGCTATTCTTGTTCAGGACACCTGCTAAAGAATAAGAATTTATATATATATATATAATTCCAACTTCTTGGAAGCTTGAATCTCATTAGCCAAACTTAAGCTGTTTGTCAAATCTGTTCCAAATTACCAGTGGCCAGTTGGAAGTAGCATAAACTTGTTTACTTGGTTGTCCTTGGTTGTCATGAGTCATGGCCTGCGGATGAAACGAATATTTAGAAAATTTCTATAAGTGACTTATGGGGAAAGTTTAAAGAGTAAGCAGAGAGGTAGAAACCTGAGAGAGAAGTGATGTCTGGGTCTCTGAATCTCATTGCTTCTTTAGGTAGGTGAGTTTTTGTTAGGCTGAAGGAGACATAATTGTGAATCATATAGCATAGAATCTTTTTTGTTTGCTTTGTTTTATTTTTTTAATTTCAAAAAATTTACAAGTTATAAGTGTTTTTTGTTACATAAATGGATTGCATTATGCTAAAGTCAAGGCTTTCAGTGTACCTGTCACCAGAATAGTGTACATTGTACCTGATAGGTAGATTTTTATCCTTAATCCCCCTCCTATCTATCCCCTTCAAAAAAATAAAATAAAAGAATTACATAGAATCTGTGAGAAGAATCAACTTTGGAATTAGATAATGCAAACTCTCATATTGTGATTGAATTCCCTGACACCAAGAGGAATGAAGCAGCTTCCCTAAACTTAGCAATGAGTAGAGATCTAAACATTTCAGTGCTCAATATTATAAAGAAATATGGAAACATTTGCCAGATCATAAAGACTGGTATAGAGATGGAATTTTACCAGCATTTTCTTTTCTTTAGAAATCTTATTGATTTCGAGGATTTAATGCAAAATTTCCAAATACACAATTATGAGAATCTCTGAACACTATAGTCTGATTTTGATACAAATTTGTTTGCATAAAATCCCTTTAATCTAAAAGAAATAATTATGGCTTAATATTAGGAAATGTACTACAATCATGCCAATAAGTCAAATAAAACAATGATAAACATTTCATCTGGTAATGTAAAGCCATTGGTTGAAATATAACTTTCATTTCTGTTAAGAGTACAAAACAAACTAGAAATGGAATAAATGTTTAACATGATAAAGTATATCTTTTTTAGTCTATAATCAATTATATATTTATAGTTATTTCTATCAAAGAGATGGATTAGACCTACTACCACTGTTAATAATATTCTATAGATTTTAACCAATGTGATAAAACATGAAGCAAAAATGACAAAGATTACTATTAAAAAAAGGAAAAAAATAGTTTTACAATTATTTTCAAATGATTTGATATCAAGATAAAAATACTTATTTTAGAAAGATGATCAAATATAAAATTAATATTAAAACATTAAGAGCTTTCCTACGTAGTGGGAAGAAATCAATAACTAATATATGGAAAATAGACTTGGTTTCCTTTGCAAAAAAAATTTAAAATATCTTGGAATAAATTGAACCAAAAAGTATGAAAGATATATATGAAGACAAATTTATTGAATGACATACAACACATTTTAAAAAATGAAGAGACAGTCATTCCTTATTTATGGATAGAAGAGCTAATTACAGGAAAAAATGTTAATTATTTCTAAGTAAGACTGTATTCAGGCTTAGTTTTATTCCAATAGAAACAAAAAGACAATATTTCTGGAATATTAAATAATATTTTATATTTAAATTAGGAGAATAAAAGTAAAACTAAAATAATTTTGAAGAAAAAATTATTCCTATCAAACATTTAAGCATAATTTTTTTTATTTCAAAATATTATGGGGGTACTAATGTTTTTGGTTACATTGACTGCTTTGGTAATACTTGAGTCGGGGCTATAAATGAGCCCATCACCCAGATAGTGTTCATTGTACCTGTTAGGTAGGTTTTTGCCCGTCCCCTTCTCCTCCTTCCCGCCTGCTTGAGTTTGACTGGATTTTACTTCCCTCTGTGCACATGTGTGCTCATTGGTTAGTTCCAATTTAATAATGAGTATATGTGGTGTTTGTTTTTCCATTCTTCAGATACTTTACTTAGGATAATGTTCTTCAGTTCCATCCAAATTATTGCAAAAGGCATTAATTTATCCTTTTTTATGGATGAGTAGAATTCCATGGTATACGTATACCACATTTTGTTAATCCACTCATGAATTGATGGACACTGAGTTGATTCAACATCTTTGCAGTTGTGAACTGTGCTGCAATAAACATTTTATCTGTAAATCATTTTGGGCAGTATGGACATTTCAACAATGTTGATTCTACTAATCCATGAGCATGGTATGTTTTTACATTTGTTTGTGTCATCTGCAATTTTTTTCCTCAGTGTTTCATGTTTTTCTTTGTAGGGATCTTTCACCTCCTTGGTTAAGTATTATATATTCCTAAGTATTGTATTTTCTTTGTAGCTATTGTGAATGGTATTGTTTCTTTGATTTGACTCTCAGCTTGACTGTTATTGGTGTATAGGAATTCTACTAATTTGTGTAGATTGATTTTGTAACCTGAGACTTTGCTGAATTTGTTTGTCAATTCCAGGAGACTCTTGGTGGAGTCTTTGGGGTTTTCTAGATATAAGATCATATCTTCAGCAAAAAATGATAGTTTGATCTCTTCTTTCCCAATTTGGATCCCTTAATTTCTTTCTCTTGCCTTATTGCTCTAGCTAGGACTTCCAGTACTATGTTGAATAGAAGTGGTGACAATGAACACCCTTATGTTGTTCCAGTTCTTAATGGGAATGCTTTCTATTTTTCCCCGTTCAGTATGATGGTTGGCTCTGTGTTTGTGATATATAGTATGGCTTTTATAATTTTGGGTTATGTTCCTTCTATACCTAGTTTGTTGAGGGTTTTTATCATGAACGAATGCTGAATTTTGTTGAATGCTTTTTCTGCGTCTGTTGAGATGATCATATGCTCTTGGTTTTTGTTTCTGTTTTTGTTGCAAATCACATTTATTGATTTCCATCCCTATATTGAACCATCCCTGTATCCCTGGGATGAAGCCCGCTTGATCATGGTGGATCATTTTTTTGATGTGCTGTTGAATTCAGTTTGCTAGTATTTGTTGAGGATCTTTGCAATATATTCATAAGGAATATTGATCTGTAGTTTTCTGATTTTGATACTTCCTTTTCTGACTTTGACGTAAAGGTTATACAGGCTTTGTAGAATAAGTTGGAGAGGGATACAATAAGTTGGGAAGGTTATCCTCCTTCTAGATCTTATGGAATATTTTCTGCAGTGTGGGTACCATCTCTTCTTTGAGATAATGTATTATGTTTGTTTGTTCTTTATAAAGGCAGGGTCTCATTCTTTCACCCAGGCTGGAGTGCAATGGCTCCATCATAACTCACTGTAACCTTCAACTCCTGGGCCCAAGCAATCCTGCTGCCCCAAGCTCCAGAGTAGCTAGGACTACAGGTGTACCGCCTCACCTGGCTGATTTTTTAAACCATTGTTTGTAGAGATTGGGTCTTTCTGTGTTGCCCAGGCTAGTCCTGAATTCAATTCATAACCTCAAGCACTTTTTTTGCCTCTGCCTCCCAAAGTGTTGAAATTACAGTTGTGAATCACCATGCCTGGCCTACATCTAACCATAATCTTAAACTACAATAATCAATCCAGTGTGGAACTAGTACCAGAATATACATGTGATAAATGGAACTGGATAGAAATAGAAATATATAATCATGGTACATTAACAAATAATTTTACACATGTGAACACACATCTACATCTATATAAATTCATCATATGATAAAGGTGTCTTTAGAACTCAGTGAGAAGGGACATTTTACCTGTTGATTACCAATTTATAATAGATTCAAATGACATTATTTTCTCCACGTAAGATAGTGTTGTCCATTTGGGATTTATTTTAGAAGTAGGTGAAAAAGAAGTAAAAGAAAAAAAAAAGGAAATATAGGGGAAGGTTTATCTGATTTGAATGGGAAAGTTTGAAATCAATAAGAGAAATTATAATGGAAATATGGGCATGTTTGATTTGGTAAAACTTTTAACACTCAAATATTAAAAAACTATTATGAACACAGTTTCAAATCAGAAATTAAAGTAAGGAGTATACTGGGATTGTTGTGTCAAAGGATTAATATCTCAAATATCAGAGAAGCCCCATAAATTGATATAAATTATGTTATCTCCAAGAGATCAATTAACAAAATTTATAAATGTTAACAAACATTTGGAAAAATGTTAAGCCTCACTAATTATCAAAGAAATGCCAATTAATACACAATGAGGGACCATTTTCCCCTTATCAAATTTACAAAGACTTAAAATTTATAATTATAATTATTTAAAAGTAATTATATTGGTTTTCCCAAATATGTTTGGTGAGAGTAGATATTGTTGTATATTTTTGGGAGATCACTTGCTCAGTATATATCAAGTTCTTATCTTTTAGAAATATTTCTAAAAATTATTTGAAATAATTATAGTAATTTATTAAAAAAAACACGAAAACAAAATCACAATTCTGTTTTGTTTTTAACTAAAACCCAACAATATGTTCTACAGTGGCACAACATCTTCACTGGGTTTTGAGATCCAATGCTTTTATACTAGTTCTGCCACTTTCCTGTGCTGTGAGCCCATCCCAACCTCTCAGCCTCATTTTTTACAGGAAATTGTACCCCCGTAATATGCTGAAAGAAAAAATATATAAAGATCTAAAAAAAAATAGATTATAACAAAATGATTTAATCTTTGAGCTGTTTCAGCTTTAAATTGTCTACATATTCTTTTAAATATAAAGTTTTGTTTTAAAAATATAGATGCCTATCAATGTTCTTGTTGTTTATGTTAATTTTTATCTTTTATAAATCATTATTTTATTTCACATACATTTTTTGGGGAATCTTTTCCTAATTTTTAAAAGGGCTTTGTGCCATTTTAAATTCGAGAATAGCAAGACTAATAACATGATTCTATGACTTGTCAAATTTCAAGAAACATGTTACATGTTACTAACAATAATTCAATTTGATAAGTGATATGATAGAGGCATGGACATATATGAATACGACACGAGGTTGTGATTAGGATGCAACATCCCAAGGGAGGCTTAAAGAGTACAACACAGAAGGCAAGTGACATCCGATTTAAGTTACAAACAGAGGGTGACATTTTCTCTGGTGGACAAGTGTGGAAAAGATATTCATGACAGAGAAAGCAGTCTAATAGCTGGGAGACAAGGAAGAGCAAGCACATTTTGAGAAAGCTGAGCATTCACAACGGAAGAATGCAAGAGAATGGTTGTGGGGGCATTCAGGCAACGAGACTGTGAGAAGAGCTTGGGCCTGGTTAGAAATCCCTGCCAAGCTCTGGTACTTGAAATCAACACAGCAGGCAAAAAGGAACTGAAGCGTTCTGAGCAGGACAGTGAATTGCTAGGATAAGTGTTTGAGAAAAATAACTATGACAGCAATTTGAAGACTGAAGGAAGTGAGATTAAAGGCAGGGATGGTAAATTAAGAGATGGTTCCGATAGTCCCGCTGAGAAAATAATATCTGAAATGGGAAAATGTAAGTACACATGAAATGGAAAGAAGTTGAAGATGGGGGAAGGAAGTACAGAGTCATTTGCATGCTGCCTCTGTTCTACGCACCGCACTTTGACTAGAAACTAAGAGATTTCGAGATGTATCTTAGCTTCTCCAAATGAACTTCTTTGTAACCATGACGATCTTATTACTGGAGTTAATTCAGTATTTTAGTATATATACTATTGATGTAATTGACTTGACACTGCTTTCTGTTTCATCTACTTCCATCAGTAGAAAATAAGACATAGAAAGTCAATATATGGAAAAATTGATATAAAATGTCATTGCTTGAAGATACGATGCATAATTTCCTTATGATTAACTTTTACTTAGCTAGTAAATACAGATAAAGCAAAGACAAATGTGATGAAATGATTATCTATTGATCTTAAAAATAACATCCTTTTTGATAATTACCTCATTTGAAGTAAAATTGAGGAAATCACTATTAATAATTTAGAAGTACATTATATAATTAATTCTTGTAGTTTCTGTTCATATCTATATATTCAATATTACTAATATATCACATTCACTTTTTACAAATTTATAACTATTTCCAGAAGTAAACAGATCGATTTGAAATTAAGTGATTTTTCAGTTCTGATTAAGGAAATTTCAAGCTGCTTATGAAGTATTAATCTCACAAAATAAGTCATCATGAAATTTAGCAGTGTAATTGTACCTGCCTCTGTTTTCTAACTGGATAAGATGATAAACTGTGAGGGTTTTTGTTTTGTTTTGTTTTGTTTTTTTGAGACAGAGTGTCACTCTGTCATGCTAGGCTGGAATGTAGTGCGGCAATCATAGCTCACTGCAGCCTCTAATTTCTGGGCTGGAGTGATCCTCCTGCCTTAGCTTCTTGAGTAGCTAGGACTACAGGCACAAGCCACCACATCTGGCTAGTTTTTTGAAAAATTTATTTTGTAGAGACAGGGTCTTGCTGTCTTCCCCAGGCTAGTCTCGAACTCTTGGCCTCAAGCGATCCTCCTGCCTCAGCCTCCCAAAGTGCTGGGATTCCAGGGTGAGCCACCTTGTGCAGCCCAGGATGTTAAAGTATAATTTCTTTTATAGTCATGAAGGGGCATGTTTATTAATCTCTTTTTTCTCCCTTAAAACATAAAGATTTATATGTGGGACAAGATTGAGCCAGCATTGAAAAAAAACTTGAAGCAAATCAGTGGAGTTACTCTAGTTCTTCCTAGAGTTCTACTCAGCTTCACCCATGGTGTTGGGCTTCTCTCTCCCAGAGAGAGATGAGGTATTAGGAGCTCAATAATTGAGGGTTATGGGCTGACTCTGGCTCTAAACAGGGATGTCATTTAACCTTGAATGAAGGACAAGGAAACATGAAGGGACAGAGAAGATTTGAGGTGGTAGAGAAAGTTTCTGAAGGAGTTTATATTTAAGGTGTGTGTTTTTCATAGTGATGAGAAACACAAGCTTTATACTCAGACAGAGTTTGAATCCAGTTTCACAGCTCCCTACTTTGTGATCTTGGCCAAGTAACAAAGCCTCTCGAAATCTTTGTTTCCTATTTATAAAAATGGAATGATGTTAGTTTATATATTTTGTGTTCCCGTGAAGTTTAAATGTAAGGTAATCATGCATAGACAGTGCTTGATAAAGAGATAGATAAACTGTACAATATATGGAGAATATTTTATCAATAGAGATTTAATGAAGTAAGAGGTTGGGTCATTTTGCAAAGATGATTAGATGGGTGGATTGGGACTGAGGACTTGAGAGTCTTTAGAAAGATGCAGACTTAAAAAGCACTACACATAGGGATCACCAGTAGAAGTGAAAACAAGACAGAAATTAGAAAGAATGCTACTGCCATGGCACCAATTAACAATGTTCTCCCAGCAGTGTAATTTCCTTGGATACAGGAACAGACATGGGAATGTTTTTATAACATTCTATAAGTAAATGGGGAAGTACCTTACTGCTGAGATGGACATCTGATGAATATAGAGTAGATCAGATGAGCCTCATTCTCTGATTATTTCTTCTGGTTCCTTCAAAATTGCATATATTTTTTTAATGAAGGAAGGTACTTAATGGAATAGCTCCCATGTTATTAGGGTTAATTATTTTCTAGTGATATTTTGCTTCAGAAAGAATCTATCCAAAATTATAATGGAGACGTGGTTATTTTTCTCTTTAAGGTTATTAACTCTCATAATTACATTAAGGTTTAATCATAAAGTTAGTTTGAAAGTGAGGGATTTGAATGAGGAAATTCCTTTGAGTTCTAGTGCCTAATTTCTACACTTTTTTGGTTTTGACTTTCTCGGTCTTTTGGCTGTGTTTAAAAACTATGACTATAAAATAACCTTTTTGAACCATAAAGCACCTTTTAATTTACAAAAATTAGTAAGTGCCTATTTATGGTATTTATATGTATATGTCATACACGTTCATTTAACAAACATTTATTGAATGGCTACTATGTGCCTGAACTGTGCCACTTGGTCTTTTTCTCCCTTTCACCTCCTTCTTCTTTTCCTTACTTCATCTTCCTTTGTATTTTATATTCTTCCTTTATATTTTTTTCCTTCTTCTTGTGCTCTTTCCTCTCAATATTTCTCTACTGGCTCTTGTGATCATTCAGTACCAAGAGAGTGGCAAGTGTAGTGGGCTTTTGAGAGACAGATGTGAGTTCAAATCCTACTTCTCCCACTTAGGTTGTGGGAGACTTTGGATGAATCGCTTAAATTTTTTAAGCTTGTATGTTTTCATCTTTGGATGAGCATAATAATAATACCTACCTCACAGTATTATTGTGAGCATTTAATGAGAGAATTTATGCTTAAGAACTTATCACAATACCTGACATATTGTGAATAATCAATAAATGGCGACTATTATTTTTTTCTGGTTCTCACTAGAATAAACCCTCTGTGTGTGTGTGTGTGTGTGTGTGTGTTGAATTGCAAACATACAGACATAAACACCCACTAAATACACACCCATCCACACAAATTCCCCTGCACACCTTAGGTTTCAGAGCATCTGATAAACCTATAATCAGTAATACTGTGTTGTCTGAAATTAATTTCCCATTTCTTTGCAGTGTTGCTCACCTGTTTTCAAAACTTCTTAGGCTTTTTAGTTTGCCCTTTCTCTTTTCTCTTGCAGTCACCTTCTGATTCTTTCATTTTTTATTAGAACATTAGGGTAAGATATGGGAATAAGAAGACATAAAACCCATATGAATCCATTTGGCCTAAAGTAAAATGAGACAGGGTAGATAAGGAGGTATAGACTGTTGCTTGAAATGGTGTTTAAGGAAAGTGTGGTAGAATACAGGTCACCTCCTATGTTAAGAACCTCATCGGAAACTCAGTCATAGCCTGTGAAAGAGACACCTATGGCCTGTGCAAAGAATTTAACTGGAGCTTACTGGTCAGACCCAACTCATCCAGAGAAAACACCTTGTGCCAGTGCCCAGCTGATTCAGGTGCCTGCGTTCACAGAGCAGGGTGGACTCCACATCATAGAATTAGGTAAAAGTCATGTTCCCTATTCGTTTCAAAAAGTAATTCAAACGGAAATGAAAATACGCATCTTGGCAATTAAATTTGACTCTTCATTCTACTTGAGCCAGCTCAAAATTTCGCTAGATCTTGAATATTTTTTCTAGCTGTTTAGGTTATATAGGTGACCCTATGATTTATATTAGCTTGGGAGTAACACCGAGAAATTTTGACCTGTTTAACAATATATCCAAAAGACCATTCCTCTCAGCTCCTTGAAGAACTCGTAACTTCTTTTTGTTCTTCTCTAACCTTATGTAAACCTTAAGCTTATGTTAAAATGTATATACCCTTCGTTGTATCTACACTCTCTTTGCTTTAATCAAAAATTAATGAAATGAAGAACCATGCTTAATGCCTTTATTTTACTTAAAAAAGGTATAAAATACATACAGAAAAGTGCATCTAGCTATAGCTTGATGAATTTTCATAAATTGAAAGCACCCAAACTAGAACCAGAACACCCAAACCAGCATCCAGAACACCAAACCAAACCCCAAATCCTCAGCTGTCACCTTAAAAACCTCCTATGTTCCTTCTAGTCATAACACTCCTCTCTAGGAAGTCACCTTCCTGACTGTTAACAGCATAGACTACGGGTGCCTGCTTTTATACTTCATATAAATGAAATTGCATAATCTGTATTTTTTAATGTCTGGCTTCACTTTACTGCAATTTTTAATGAAGAGAAGGTAAAATATATTTCCACCATTATCTGTCTCTGTTAATGTTAGATTCAATTATTTAAATTTGCTTTGTTAGATATTCAATATTTAATTTTTAAAGCCTAATAAATTAAATTATTTTATAAAATGAAAACAGTATGTATTAATGAGGTTTAAATATATGAAGAATTAAATTTTTAGTACAATACTTATAATTTCTTTGAACGTGGTAAAGAAATTACCTTCAAGAACCTTCTCATCTTGGTCATGTCACAATCATTCTTTTAAATAATAAACTTTACTTTTTAGAACAGTTTTAGTTTCACAGCAAAACTTAGTGGAAAGTACGGGATGTCCGTAGTTTTACATTAAGATTCATTCTTGATATGCATTCTATGGGTTGTAGAAAAAGTATCATTACATGTATTCACCAGTATAGTATTATAGAGAATAATTTCATTGACCTAAAAGTCCTCTGTCTTCCACCTATCTATCCCTCCTTCCCCTCAATCCCTTGCACATATTGATCTTTTTACTATCTCTACAATTTTTCTTTTTCCAGAATGTCATATAGTTGGAATTATACAATATGTAGCCTTTTCAGATTGGTTTCTTTCACTTAGTAATATGCATTTAGGCTTCCTCCGTGTCTCTTTATGGCTTAGTAGTTCATTTATTTTTAGCACTGAATAATATTCCACTGTCTAGAAGTACCACAGTTTATTTATCAGTTCATCTAATGAAGGACCTTATGGTTGCATCCAAGTTTTGGCAATTATGAATGAAGCTGTGCAGGTTTCTGTGTGGAGATAAGTTTTCAATGAGCTTGACTGCTGAATCATATAGTAAAAATATGTTTAGTTTTTTAAGAAACTGCCACACTGTCTTCCAAAGTGGCGGTACCATTTTGCATTTCTACCAGCAGTGAATTAGAAATCCTGCATCATGACATCGTTGACAGCATTTGTTGTTGTCAATGTTTTGGATTCTGGCCATCCTAATAGGTATGTAGTTGTATCTCATTGCTTAATTCAAAATTCCCTAATGGCATACGATGAGCATCTTTTTATATGCTTATTTTCCATCTTTCTATCATTTTGATGAGATGCCTGTTGAGGTCTTTGTCCATTTTTTAACAGGTCATTTGTTTTACTATTTTAAGAGTTCTTTGTATATTTCGAATAACTGTCCTTCATTAAATGTGCCTTTGTAAATATTTACTCCCAACATTGGCTTGTCTCCCAATATGGCTTGCCTTTTTTTCTTGACAGTATCTGTCACAGGGAAAAATTTTCATTTTAATGAGGACCAGCTTATCAATTCTTTCTTTCGTAAAGTGTGTCTTTGGCAGTGTAGCTAAAAAAAAGTCATCGCCATATCCAAAGTCATCTAGACTTTCTCCTATGTTATCTTCTAGGAGTTTTATAGCTTTACCTTTTATGTTTAGGTCTATGATCCTTTTTGAATAAATTTTTGTGAAGGATTTAAGGTCTTTGAATAGATTCAATTTTTTTTTTTTGCACGTGGATGTCCCATTGTTTCAGTACCATTTGCTTTATTTTTTTTGAGGCAGAGTCTTGCTCTGTTGCTCTGGCTAGAGTGCTGTGGCTTCAGCCTAGCTCACAGCAACCTCAAATTCCTGGGTTCAAGCAATCCTTCTGCCTCAGCCTCCCGACTAGCGGGGACTACAGGCATGCGCCACCATACCTGGCTAATTTTTTCTGTATATATTTTTAGTTGTCCAGCTTATTTCTTTCTATTTTGTTTAGTAGAGACTGGGTCTCACTCTTGCTCAGGCTGGGCTTGAACTCCTGAACTCAAATGATCCTCCCACCTCAGCCTCCCAGTGCTAGGACTACAGGTGTGAGCCACCACACCTGGCCAGTACCATTTGTTGAACCCATCATTTTTTAAGTTGAAAGTTTTATCTCAGTTTTGGCAAAGACAAAAATTGAAGTTCCCAAATATTGCTTATTTTCCATGAATTTGAGAAAGTGGTTTTAGATAACAGATTCAAGTAACTCTTCAATATATTTTGATCATACTCAATTGTTCAAGTGTCATTAGAAATAAAGTTAAGCATTTTCTGTAACCACAGTATAATTGCATGTGTCGTATGTCATTGTTGTGGTTGTTTCTGTGATTGTTAGAACTGAAAAAGCATAATATAGTATCTAAGCAATGATGAAAGAAATAAAAACTAATAAGATGAAATTGAAAAACTACTTAGTGAAGATATTGGTACATAGGACTTATATACTGGCCCAATGTCAGATACCTGATTAACCCACATAGACATTAAAATTAACTCCTGAAATATATTTCACCTTCCAGGAAACAGCATTTTCATGACTATTTTAGTTTAAATTAGCACCATGAAAAAATATTCCTTGATTGCCTAATCCCATTAATCTTTGTCCTAGGTATTATAGAGAAGAAAATTACACTGTTCCAGCTAGTCCTCTAGAATATTTCCGAAATACTCGTAACATCGGTGTAAGATTTGCCAATTTTGTTTTCTTTTTTAACATGTAATCCTTTCATATTACCAGGGAGGAAAACACATTTGCTTTTCTCAACTCAGCTTTTAATGACAACATGTCAAGAGTTGTCACAAATTCTAGAAGCAATAGATTCTAGAGTGCTGAAAAGGCATTTGAGAAAACTGCAATGTTCTTGATTGTGCATTGCTCCCCTTTCTGGATATCAGTGCTGCTTGATTTTTCTGTTTTCATGTTTATTCTGAAATGACACTGGACATCTGCAAAAAAAACTTTCAATTAATGTTTCAGAAATATTATTATATTTTAAGGTAGTATTTAAATAAGAATTAGTTGGGTGTAGCTTTCTGATCTTACTAGATAAACTTCAGTCAAAACCATAAAGAGAACTGCCCATTCTTATACACAAATTCTAGCTTAGGGTGAGGAAGAGGAATGGTATTTATACTGTTAAAGCCTATGATTAAGTAGTAGATTTAAATGAGAAAGTTTTTCTTTTCTTCTCAAACATGGTCTAGATTTATAGGCACAAACTATCAGATATTGTTAAAAAATAATGAGGTTTTTATTGCAATGTTTGCATAATACTTTCTTTTTATACCTTTACAGGTTATGCACCATCTGAGCCTTTCCAGTGGGCTGTAGATACAAAATTTAAATGATACTACTTTGGACAATCATATGCTAATATATGATAAACAAACACCATTTCATGTTGGATTTTTTTCTTTTCAGCATTACTTGAGACCATCTTTTGGCTGTTGAGCATGATAGCAATGTACTTTACTGGTACTGAAGCAGAAAATAACCAGTCCATAAATTTTCTAGTCTCCATACAAAATGTTTACAAAAATAAAATAACACACTTAGCAAACTCAAGGATGGTTTCAGCTGAGTAGCTTTAAGTCCTTCAACAGGTCTAACTAGAAAGTGAATTTCTAATACCAAGAGCTTTTTAGTTGTATGTGTGCATGCACACGCACACACACACGCACACACACACATATACCTTTCTTTATATAGAAGTAGAGGAGATGAATAAAAATGAAAAAAAAGTTATATGTGGAAAGAAAGGATATGTTTTCTTGCCAATGTTAAGATAAATTTTTCTATCTTCATAGAGATATTGGGTAAGAGTTTTTGAATTGCTTCGTATCTTTGAACAGTGACTTGGATAAACCAAATGACATTTGAGCTAGCTTGTGTTAACTTTTGGCTGACATTTACAGAAAATGTTTCCAGAGCCAGTTCACTACCTATATTGTTATTATTTTTTTAATCTTAAAAATTGAACAAGAATCAAAAATGTTCAGAGTATTGCGAAACATGCACCTTCTTTACTACATTTTTAAAGCATTGTAATTTAGGCATGACATGGTTGCAGATTAATATAATGAGCTATTTTAAAATTTTCTTAATTTACTACAGGTTTTTAGATACTTCATTCTAAATGGCCCCTCAGGAAACATGTTTAATTGACAGATGCACGTTTGGGTGACTCTATTTGATAGCACAAGGGTCTATGCTTACAGATTCAACCTAACATAAAAAATTAACCCTGTGCATTTCAAGAGTTTCTTAAAATAATGATACTTGATTAGCCTATCCAACTCTATTGTTTGGCTTGAATTAGGAATAAGCTGTTAAATGCCATATCAATATCCAGTGATAGTTCTCTAAGATTTTACATACTTCCCTTTGTGGGTAAGGGAATATGATTACTTAATCATTATAACTGAAAAAAGTTTTTCATAGTTTCCTGGCAAAGACAACAATGTTACAAATATTTAAAACTAATGAATTCCAGTGTGGGCTCAGATCACTTGAATGTAGATTAGGAGGGGTAAAATAAAAGTAGTTAAATGGTATTTAGAACAAAAAAATTAAGTTGCTTTAAACTACCTATTGTGTATTTTTTCCCATCCTATGTTTGAATTATAAACATTCTATTAGTAATTGAGGTGAAAAATAATCTCATTATTTGGGATTTATATTCAAACAAATATGTATGCATAAAGATGATAAGCCCCTGATAATAGTGCCCTGGGTTTTCTTGTTTCACACCCCTGGAAAGATTTCTTTGATGATAAATTTAAAATTTATTCATATTAAATCTTTTAATCTGCTAATTACCTTGAATTTTACCATATTACAATAATAATCTCAGGCATTTTAATGCTTTTCATTTTAATGTGTATGTGTGTGTGTGTGTGTGTGTGTGTGTGTATTTTTTTCCTGCCTCTCATTATCCCTAATAGTTCTATGCGGTAGGGCAAGTAAGTGACTTTTATTATGCCATTTGACAACAGAGGTATGTAAGAGTTAAATAATATATTTAAAATTCACGAATACTAAGTCAAGGCATTGGGACTAGACCCAGAATTTTCAATTCTCTGTTCAATGCTCCAAGTATAAAAGGAGCCGACATAGGACATTGCCCTGAAGGCAGACAATTAAAATTTTTAAATCTGCATTCATTCATCAAGCTATTTATTCAATAGGTTGTTAATAAATGCTGACTCTGTACAAATCTTTGTTAGGAACTGGACAAGCAAAACACAATCCCTACCCTTAGGATGATGCAGTTTTGTAAAATAAGCAATAAACAAACAAACAACTACAAAATGTGCTAAAGCAGAGAATACTGTGGGAGGAGGAGGCTGGGGCTGATTATGTAGGGAAGTCAGTGAAAGTGTCACCAAGATAATGATATTTGAACTGAGACCTGAATTATGAAAAGGATAAGAGCCTAGGAAAGACTGGTACAAAAGCTTTAAGAAAAGACATTTATGTGCAACCACCATACTGAATTCTTCTCTTCTGTCCCTGGAGTCAGAACCCTTTTGCTAAAAAGTATGTTGTTTCTTGAAATCTCAAATATCGTTTACTCTTTAGGGTTAAGATGGCACGTCATCTAGTGAACACTTTGTAGAAACCCATTGAAGTCCATGTATCGATTCACACAATGTTTAGGGGCCAGGCATGTCTCCCACATGAGCCTGCACTACACCCTGCTGTAATTGGGAAGTGCTGATTTTCAAAATGTATTTTCTTTGATGTTTACTCTATTACCATGACACTGCTGAACTATGAATAGATACTTTGTCTTGCAAATACTTCTCAGATTATAATTGCAGCTGTTGGAAAGTATGGCATAGAAAACCACATCATATAATAGCTAGTCAAATTTTAATTAATTTTCACAGCCATTTTCTTTTCTTAGAAATGGAGTCTTGCTATATTGCCCAGGCTGGAATGCAGTGGCTATTCCCAGGTGCAATCATCAAGCCATCTTCTTGCCTCAGCCTCCCGAGTAGCTTGGACTGTAGGTGCGTATTACTGCACCCGGCATTACAGCTATGTTAATGACTGCTGTGGGCTTCTTGTGAGAGTAAATTCTCTTCACTCTATATCGTCAATGAGTCCCATTTTTCCCGTGCTCCCCACCACCCAAGGAGGAAAATGTTGATTTGGATGGGTGGAATTTGAGGTTTGACTACTGTGTTCTCAGATGAAGTCATCTTCTGGCTAAAAGCACGTGATTAAGGTTCTCATTAGAGGATTCCCTAAAGGCACAGTGGTGATGACATGCTGGGATGCCCTCTCTAAGCAAGCCGGGTCATCTGGCTTCTTTTCTGAGGATGCCATACGTTCTCATGTATGGCCACTGACCAAAGATTACTGTCCTGGTCTGAGAACTTGGGGCGGATTGGTATAGTTCATCTCAAGATTAGGGCTTACCTGTGTAACTCACTCATTTTTCTAACTAAAATAGGGACAAAGAGCCCGCCATATTATTTCCTCTAGTTTATAAATTTCCACCATGGAGTTTGAGGCCAAAGTCACAGCTAATAATAAAGTACAATTGTGCTTTCTTCACCTCCTTTATGTGCATCTTTCTTTGGAGACCTGCATAGGAGGAGGATTGAAAAGCCACGGCAGGGCTTGGGTATTCCTAGTATTTTTTTAATCTAAATAATGCATATCCTTTACAGAGCCCCAATTAATGCAAGTCCTTTAAAGAGTCCCAAATTAAATTTAGGCTAAAGTAAATTAAAGTACACACACACGCACACACTCATGCACAATGCAAACACAAACACTATACAAAAGATTTTAATAGGTATAAGAGGTATCTTTCTAAGAGATAATGCTTAATTTGTCCTCTCCATTCTAATATAGACCAGAAACTTGAGCATGCAGCAGTAACAAAAACAAATTAAAAAGCCATACAAAACAGAAAAAGCAGAGAATGACTTCTGTTGACTGTTGATGTTACAGTTGAGTATAATTCCTAAATGAAAATCTCCTTTTGGTGCCTTATTTAATCACATTGATTATGTTTTTCTTCTGGAATTTCCAATGGAAAGAGTGAAGCTGATACAAATGCTAGCATTATTGAGTCCTTATGATGGGCCAGGTAGATTTCTAAGGACTGTTTGTATATTATCTCACTTAATCCTAAAAATGATATGATGAAGTGGGGATAATTTTTATACCTGTTTCGGCAGATGAGGAAACTGAAGCACATATCTAGTTCACTCACCCAGGTAAGGGGTGGAGCCAGGATTTGAGCCCTTGAAGAATTACTTAACTCATAGTTGTAGTCTTAATTACTGTGGTGATTAAGGTAATTGCTATGGTAATTAAGGTATAACACCTCTAATGATGACTGCTATTGTAGAACCAAGGAGAAAATTTGTTAGTGAAAAAACCATTTGTCTAAAAGAGAAAACAAAGAACCTTTATAATGTAGACAGAACACTGGGACTAATGGAGTCTTGTTAGATTTATGTAACTATGCACATAATGTGAAACAAAGTGAAAACAAGAGCTGAGCAGAAAAAAACAAAAAGTTGTTTCAGTGAGTTGGAAGGCAATGGAAAAAACAAATGTGAAATCAAGTTAAAACTTTTGAAAGCTCATTACAATCATAAATGAGACTTGGATATTAACATCCACGATTTTCTCGAGGCTGAGGAGTGGACATTTAGGTTCTTCCCAGCCCAGTACTTTTTTCTTAATCAGCTTCATTGAGTTAAAATACAGAAATAGTAAAACTCATCAGTGTCAAGTGTATGATTTGATGTGTTTTTTACAAATATATGGAGTTATAATCACCACCACCATCACGATTTAGCAGCGGTCCCCAATCTTTTTGGCACCAGGACTGGTTTCATGGAAGACAATTTTTCCTTGGACTGGGGTGGGGTAGGGCAGAGCTCAGATGGTGAGGGGAGTGATGGGGAGAGAGCGGCTGTAAATACAGACGGAGCTTCGCTGCCGACTCCCCTGCCCTGCCCAGCCACTCACCTTCTGTGTGCATCCCCCTTATGGACCATGCATTCGCAGGGTAGGCTGCCAGAGCTCTGTGGCCTGTTAGGAAACAGGCTACAGACTTGGGGTTGGGGACCACAATTAGAATATTTTAATCAAACATCAAATATCTAAATGTTTGCTTTTTAAAAAAGTTAATATGAATGGAATCATACATTTTGTAACTTTTGTATCTTGTTTCTTTCAGTTAGCACAAAGTTTTTGAAATTTGCCTGTGTTGTAGTGTCTATCTGTAGTTGTTCATTGCCTTCTGTTGTTTTTGGTATGAGTATATTACAATTTATTTATCCATTCATTAGTTGATAGACATTTGGATTGTTTCCAGTTTTCTTCATTGTAAATAAAATTTTATTAATGTTCAAGTACAATTCTTTGTAAGGACATATGCTTTTGTTTCTCTTGGGTAAAAACTTGACAGTAGAATTTCTATATTGCATGATAAGAACACGTTTAACTTTATAAGAAACTGCCAAACTGTTTTCTAAAGTAGCTGTGCCATTTTGCATCCCTAACAACAATATATGGCAGTTCCAGTTGCTCCATTCTCCTCCAACACTTGATATTTTCAGCCATTTTAATTTTAGCCAACATGGGTAAATCTAGAAAACATAAGTGATATAAGCTAGTTGTAGAATGATATTATAAGCACAATATAATATTATATAAAGGTTAATACATACTATATGTTTTTATATATATAAACATATGTACAAAATTAATAAAAATGTATATAGGAATGATAGATACCTAGATAGTGTTTATCTCTGGAAAGCCACGGAGAGATGGAGAGGAATCGAATTAGGAGAAAGTTTATGTTTTTCAATTGTATTTGTATGGTTTTATTACTTGAAATCATACTGAAATATAGAGAAAATTGAGAGAGATGAAAGGGATTCTCGTATCTTCTACTGCATTCGATCTGTTGCAATATTAAGTTCTGGCTGAAGAATATAAAGAATATCTGGCCTCATACAAATATGTAGTTGTGAAATAACTAAGTTTAATAGTCTTTTCAGATAATTCAATACTACACAAAAACCTGAAATATATTGTTTTATAAAGGTTAGTTCCAATATAGACTCTGAGACTATTCAATAAACTTAAAATCTACCTGTCTATGTTGTGCTTTGAATAGATCTTTTAACTGTGTAAGCTTTTGAAATATTTGGAAAATATTGGTTCACTTAATTAGGTATCTCTTTCAAATGTTGGAACATTTTATTATATAATAATAAAAACATTACATTTGTTAATATTACCACCAAGGTAATCAGAAAAGTCTGATCAGAAAAGCCTTATTAGATTTGGGAAGGATATAAATTTCTAAAATATTGATTTTAGTTGAAAGCTCAAATTTTATCACTGGTAAAAAATTCTGTCAGTTTTTTCTTGAGCTAACAACCTCACATAGTTCATTTTTGAGAAAAATCTTCCAGACACTCAAGTCTTAGTAACCATGGTTTGTATGTTAGTAGTTTTTTCAGGTATAAATGATATTCCATTAACAAGGTATCTTGTTCAGCTCACAACTTAAACGATACAAATATTCCTCCTCACACCACTGAGTCAACCATCGTGTTTTGGCCTGTAACATGGTGCTTTATGTGTACTTTACATTTCCTCATACAAAATATTAAGTTTTTATTCAAGCATCAAGATTTTAATAATCAATAAATTTTACTGCTTCATCTACGCCATTCTTAAGTGAAACTAGCAAGTTTCTTATTTACTGCATGTTTATAGCAGTGAGGAATATAATGACTATTACTATAGTTTGACACCAGTGCCTGCTTCATTGTAAAATGTCAGCAATTTTACCACTATTGCATTTTTTTTTGTTTTTAGCGTAAGTGCAATTATCAAAATGATAAAAAAGGCAACTACAATTTTAAAATTATTATAAAAATGGATTTCACCTGCCTGATCACTTGAAAGGGTTTTAAGGACTCCCAGGGGTCTGTGGACTACCTTGAGAAGCACTATTCTTAAATTATATCTCTTCATAAGTCCTCTTGTATGATGGAGGACAAAAAAACTATTATAGAACACATAGGTAAGCTGTAATGTAAGAGAAGCAGCCCAAATATTTTTTTATTTGAAAACTTCAATATCTCCTTTCGGTATAATTTTTTTAAGGGATACCAAGATAGAGAAAATATTATGTTTAGCCATGGTTGCATTTCCTCTCAATTTTCACTCCAGGTGCATATTCCTTTTTGATTGTTTTTAATTGCTGTAGGATTATGGTTTAAAGCTAATTTACTATAGTTTTAAAAATGTGTCGAAAGGGTCAGTGTAGGGTATGATGTGAAAAGTGGATCATTTTATTAGCATAGACACTGAAAATCAATCTCTGTTCTTGGGACATTACCTTGTATGTCTTCAAGTATTTAAAAATGAAAATGGTGGAGGTTTTATTGGGTCTGCATTATAGCACATTAAACTATAATATCTTTATATGGGAGAATGACTTTTAAAACCACCAATTAGTTGCATCCTTTCACTGAAATCTTACTACATATACCCAGGCTCAGTAATGCGCTAGTCTCTTTTACACATATTAAATATTTTATGCTTTATTTTTCATAGCACGCTTTTATTTAGTATATCCTATATACTGAGTTAAAGGCATCAGGACAGGTACCCAGTGATCGAGATGAGTTTGGGACTCCCTTCGTGACTGTCTCCAGGGCATAAATATTTCAACAAATTTGTGTTGAATACCTACTATATGTAAGACAGAAGGTCAACTTCTTTGGGGGAACAATGAAGATACATAAGATAGACTCTGTGGAAAATTGAAAGCTAGAGGAAAGCTAGCCCTATAAACAGGCAATTATCAAAATATGTCAGCCTGAATTATTGACTAGAATTAATAATAGAAGGATTATTCAACTGGAGCTTGGTGGAAAGAATGCTACATTCTGACTGAGAAATTTAGAGAAAAAACAAATAGCATTTGATCAGGTCTTATGGGAGAAAGTTTGATTTTGCCGGGTGGGGATGTGGTTTGTAGGTTATATTCCAGACAGAAGGAAGGGTAAGAATTCAGACACTGAGGGCCAAATACTTGTCAGGGTTGATTAATGGTGAGTTGGCAGTGGGGCAGACAGAGAGGTGGCTGTGAAGGATGGCCTTGTAAGTAGTGTCCTAGCTGGTTGGGGTGGCACTGTGATAATAAGCAGAGGTTAATCACTGAAGTGCTTGACCAGGTCTCTTTTCAGTCCCAAATCAAGGGAATCAGAACATTGTTTCAGGACTATTTTACAGTCCTAAAACACACCTTCAAGTGGCTTTTTTTCCCTTGCTTTTTCAATCTCTCTAACGGCGTATGGCTTTTTGAGCACAGCCAATGTGGATGGTTTTTCCTGCTGTTCCACCTGGATTAAAAGGTAAAAAAAATGAGAAAATAAGACTTAAAAATCCTTTATTCATCCAGTTTTATTACAAAGATTTAATTATTGCAGTAATTATAATAATAACACAATTGACCCTTGAACAACATGAGTTTGAACTGGGCAGATCCACTTACAGGTAGATTTTTGTCCACCTAATGGAGATGGAAAATATAGTAATCAATGATGTGAAACCTGCCTGCCTATACGAAGGGTCGACTTTTCCTATCCATGGTTTCTGCACAGCCAACTTTGGCACTTGAGTATTATAGATTTTGGTATAGGGGTGTGTGTCCTGGAATCAATACCAGAAGTATATGGAGGGACTACAGTAATACATGTGTTGTCTCATTTAATCCTTCTCCTCATCACTGTCTGAGGTTGGCAATCTTGGTATCTCCATTTTACAGATGAGTAACTTAATCTTAAAAAGTAGGTGAGAGTTGGCATTTGAAACTACTCTTAAACACCATGCTGTACTGCCTTCCAAAACCTTGTGGAAGTGGCTCCTATTATTGCCATTTTATAAATAAGGAAACTAAGGCTCAGGGAGATGAAATAATTTGCCTGTATTCTTACGCTGTCACATTGCAAAGCTAAGATTTTAGCCTCTATTTGTTGTGCTTCTCAAAACATTTGTTCTTTTCATGACATCATGCTATCAGCCTATGTTGAACAGGTCTTCCTGAGAACATTTCAGTTCTTCTCCCACATTCAGGACTATAGTTGCAAGAAAAAATCCTGACCTGTTCTCAGGGTAAGCAGAAAGGAGACCGAATGATGCTTACAAAATTCTGTGCTCTTCAGGCATGTTATGTGCTCTCTGAATTAAGTGAAGTTACTGTGTGATAGTCTTCTCAACAAAAGACCAAATGCTTGGCTAGTAAGATGATTCCTTTCATCTATTTGCAAACAGCTTTGTTTTTGTTTTTCTGTTGTTTTTAGTAGGTAGGCTAGGTTAGTGATTTCCCCATGCTTTGGAAACAACCTCATTAGAATCTACATGGGAACATTGAACACACTCACATGCATGCACACATGCACATTCTTGGAATTCTGATTCAGCAGATCTCAGATACTCCCCAATAATCTGTTTTCTAAAGCTTCTTGGTTGAGGCAAATAGTGCAATAGTGAAAAGCCTCATTTCTCTAGCCATATCTCATTGGTTTTATTCAAAGCTCTATAACCTTAGCAAGTTAGATAGCCTTTCGGCAGCTTTATTCATCATCTATATGAAAATTCCACATATACTATGCTTATTGCATGAAGTCTGGTTTGAGAAATACTGTTCTAGAGGATGTGATAACTTAGGGAGTTATCAAGCGACAAGAGAAAAAATTCTATTAATCCAAGGCAAGGTTTCCCTAGTTAGGTGAAAAGAAAGATGACTATTGTGAATAGATCCAGGACACTTGAGTTCTGTATTCTGCTTATAGTGAATGTACATTCTTCAAACACTAAAGTATTTGAATTAAAGTAAAATCAGAATAATTTAGATGTAGACTGAACTGAAGTTCATTCTTAAACTGTTTACAGCACAAATGCTTAGTAAGCACATTAACAGTGTAATTTAATTGCATGAGGGGCATTTGACCTAATTAAATGAAAAAAAAGAAAAAAACTCAAATCCTCTTAGTTACCTTGTAGGATATATTAATACTTGCATAGAAGTAAAAACACAGGGTTGAGGAAAGGGGCAAAATGGTGGACTAGAAGCAACCCACGCAAATACTCTCAAGAAGAGGATTGAAAGTTGCAGGTGGATGCCCACCTATAGATGGGCCTTCTTGGAGAGAGCATTGTTAATCATTGGAGAAGTGACAGGGGACAATTAGAGTGAAGAAGAAGGTGATGGGGTGAACCACTTGGCAAGATCGGAAGGTACCTGGGGGATGCATCCACATGTGGGGAAGGACAGGATGAGATAAACCTGGTGCTCCATACTCCCTCCATGGACACTGTAACTTGAGTTGTGAGGGGGGCCCGACTACCACCACCGACCTCCAGACTGACTGGGGAGCTACTTGGAGTCCGTGTAGAGACATTGCACTGGAAAGCAGACACAGCAGGGAACTGGTGTCTTTGGTTCATTCCCACGTCACTGCAACTGATGTCATTCTAAGCTCTCAGGTCCAGGGTGTCAGGTCTACACAGGGCTTGGTTTTGGTGCAGTCAGCTCTGCATCACTCCAGCTAGGCCAGGGAGGGAGAAGGGAGAACAGACACTCTTGCATGCTCCATGACTGGGAGCCAAGCACCCTTCCCCACTATGGGGATTTGAGAAGGACAAGACCCACAGTCACCACTTGAGAAGCCCTGTGGCAACTGCCTTTGTGGTACCTGGGCAGAAGGAGTGCCCCAGTTGTCCAATGGCCCAGCGACACATTCCCACCCCCAGGATCCTGACACTGCCACCCAGCCGCAGTTCTGTCCCTGTAGTTGTGGTGCTGCCTCTAGGCCCCACAGTTGCCCCCATAAAGCTCTGCACAGCCCCATGGAACTATGGCCTTGGCCCAAGGCTCCTGTGCTGCTGCCTAGCACCATAGCCCTGCCCCTGAGGCTTCTGCACTGCCACCCAGCACCATGGCAAGGCCCTCGTAGTTCCTTCACTGCTCTCTGACCCCACAACCCAATCACATGGATCCTGCACTGTTACAAGTCCTGCAGTTCCACCCTGAGGCTCTCCTGATGCTGCCAGAACCCTTAGACCTACCCCTGTCACACCTGCTGCCTGGCAGGAACCATACCCACAGTCCAATGCTCCTCCTGGGACCCACTAGCCCTGAGCCACCATTGCACCTGCACCAAGCTGGAGTGGATGCCCCCAGCCCTGACACCCATGACAACTGCCTGAGTAGCCTTACCCAGTTGCCACTGTCACCGCCTGGGGAGACCCAGTCAGAGTAGTCTCCCACAATTCCAGCTTCTGTTGAGAGAGACTTGCCCAGCCTCCCACCTGAGCTCCCAACAGTGGCCTGACAAGGTTTTCCAAGGGAAAAACCCACCGCTTTGAACAAAGATCACAAAGATCATCCAGCACCAGCTTGGACTAATCACAGGGGAATGGGACAATATAGAACAACTGCATTACAGGCTCTGAGTGCATCCACCCATCTCCTGCCAGGTCAGTCTCCCAGAGTAGGTCACAGAAGTACCATCTAGGAACTTCTCCTTCTCACTAAGTAAAAGAGTTCCCAACAAAGAAGAACAAGTTGGTTGCAAACCTATCTGCCCTAAACAGAGAGAAGAGGTTTCAGGTGAGAAGAAACCAGCAAAAGAACTCGGGCAACATGAATAAACAAGCTAGTTTGACACTCCCAATGGATCACAATGGATCTAAAGCAATGGACATCAACCAAAAGAAAATTGTGGAAATGTCAGCAATGGGAATTGCTGGCAGAATATTGATGGCAAATAAGTAAGATGACTGGGATTGAAAAAAAAAGTTGAAAACCAACATAAAGAGGCTGAAAAAAAAATTCAGGACATCAATAAAAAAAAATGAGAAAGTTACTAAAGTATAAAATACCAACAAGTTAAACCTCACAGCTCTTATAAAATAATAGCACAAAACAAAACAACCAGGTAGCATCAAACATGAACAGTTTCCCACATATCAACAATATCACTATACACGAATGGTCTTAATGCCTTACTTAAAAGACATACACTGGCAAAGTGGATGAAAAAACAATCCAAATACATGCTGTCTCTAAGAAACTCATTGAATTTTCAAGGACTTGCACAGACTCAAGGTAAAGGGGTGGAAAAAATATTCCATGCAAAGGGAAAACAAAAGCAAGCAGGTGTAGCTGTTATCATATCAGATAAAATAGACTTTAAATCAACAATGGTAAGAAAAGATGAAGGTGGCCATTACACAATGTTAAATGGAGCAATTCAACAAGAGTACATAACAATCCTAAATACATGTACACTTAACAAAAGAGCTCCAAAATTGATAAAACAAATTTTACTAGATCTAAGCAAAGAAATAAACAGTAGCATTGTATTTACTGAAGATTTCAACACTCAGAGAGCCGAAAAGATCAACAAAACAGAAAATCAATAAAGAAACATTGGACTTAAATAGGACTCAAGAACAAATGGACCTAACAGAAATTTACAGAACATTCTATTCCAAAATTACTGAACATAAATACTTCCCATCAGCACTTGGGACATTCTCTAAGATTGGTTATATCTTAGGCCACAAAAAAAGCCTCAGCCAATTAAAAACAATACAAAATCATACCATGTATCTTCTCAGAGTACAGTGAAATAAAACTAAAAATCAATTCCAAGAGAAACACTCAAATCTATAGAAAGTCATGGAAATTAAACAACCTGCGGCTGAATGATTCTTGGGTCAATGATGAAATTAAGATGGTAATAAAAAGATTTCTCAAAGTGAGTGATAAAGGGAATACAACCTTTCAATATTCATGGGATACAGCAAAAGCAGTCATCAGGGGAAAATTCATACCTTTAGAAATCTACATTAAAAACACAGAAAGATTATAAATTAACAACCTAATGTCACATCTCAAGGGACTAGAAAAATAAGAGCAAACTAAACCCCAAATCACCAGAAAAAAATAAATATCAAAGCTCAGAGCAGAAATAAATGAAATGGAAACAAAAAAAAATTATACAAAAGGTCAATGAAACAGAAAGTTGGTTCTTTGAAAAGATGAACAAAATTGATAGACCACTAGCCATATTAACCAGATATAGAAGATAAAGGGCTCAAATAAGCCTATCAAGAAATGAAAAAGGAGACATTTCAACTGATACCACGGTATTACAAAATATCATCCATGAATTCTAGGAAAACCCTTATGCACACAAACTAGAAAATGTAGAGAAAATAAATAAATTCCTGGAAAAACACAACCTCCCAGCACTCAATCAGGAAGAAATAGAAATCCAGAGCAGACCAATAATTAATAGTGAGATTGAAGCAGTAATAAAAAATCTCCCAACAAAACAAAGCCCGAGACCAGATGGATTCACAGCCAAATTCTACCAGACCTCCAAAGAAGAACTGGTATCTATCTTACAGAAATTATTCTGTAACATCAAGAAGGAGGGAATCCTCCCTAACTCATTCTATTAACCCCAAATCACCTTGATATCAAACCCAGGAAAGAATATAACAAAAAAAGAAAACTACAGACCAATATCCCTTATGAATATAGATGCAAAAATTCTCAACAAAATATGAGCAAATCAAATTCAACAGCATATCAAAAAGATAATTCATCATGATCAAGTGGGTTTCATCCCAGGGATGCAAATGCAAATCAACAGACATGATTCATTACATAAACTGAAGCAAAAAGAAAGAT